>CAJNRD030001117.1:839658-868324 GCA_905319865.3 Cotesia congregata | reverse complement strand
AATATATATATATATATATATATATATATATATATATATATATTAGTGTTTTTTTCCTGATTTTTCAATTTTCTTTGTTCTTCAGCTGCGTAACCAGTTATAAATAATGATTGTTAATTAATTATTAAAAAAAAAAAATGTTAATTATAAATTAAATTTATAACCACTGGTACAGTACTTAATTATCGAGTACAATTAAATTGTAACTAATTAAAAACTACTTTTTGGAATTATAATTTTTTACCTTGAGTAAAAATAATAAATATACATTATATCAGAGTCCCTTCCCTAATTATTAAAAACTAAACCTTCACAAAAGCAAAAAATTATTCATTTTTAATAAAACTAATACGAAAAATACTTGCTGGCGTATTTAGATTATTTATTGTTAATAAAATAAATGATCAGCAGTCCTATTTATCAATTGCTTTTAACATTGTCGCAATTAATTAGTTAATAAAAAAAAAAAGAAAAATTAAAATTAAAAACTCGACGGCTTCATCTGGACGTTTTTTTTTTTTTTTTTCCCCCAAGTAATAATAAAAATTCTATTTTTTTTACCAAGTCCAAAAAAATTTTTAGCTTGAAGAAAAAAATTTTTTTCAACATATTTTTGTATGAAACATGAAGAAATGCAAAAAAAAAAATTTTCTTCATACTAAAAATTATTTTTGGACTTGGAAAAAAAAATAGAATTTTTAATATACAACGCGATATTATTATTTTTACTAATAATTATTATTCAGATTATTATTTCAGTTTGTTAATTATTACTAATTAATTGCGACATAATATTAAGATAAATATTAAAAAAAGTGTCAGTGAAAAAAAATGCTGAATTAAAATAAAAATAAATGTTTCAGACGATCTTAATTTTTTTACGATTTTGTCAGACAGTAGAATTACTCGTTACGGAAGGCTGTGTTGTGGAAGTTATTGTGGGTGATGTTGCGTTGGCTGACGTACTGACGACAACAACGGGTTTAACGATTGTCGTTGTGTTTAGATACTGGGCATTAACTAGCGGCACTTGCCCAACAGACTTGAGAATCGGCGTGGTGATCATCTTCCCGGTGAGGTTAGACGGGGCGAGAATGTGGGCAGTTACTTGGTTGTTGCCCTGAGACACCACCGTCATTGGTGTTACGATGGGTGTTAGGCCAGACAGTGATGTGTGTTGGCCCACTATGTGGGCGATCCCTTCGCTGGTAGGCACGTTTTGCATCACCCCTTGCTTTCCTGATGAAGTTTGCAGTGATACTCCAGCGTGGCTCAGTGTTAGTCCTGATAATTAAAATAATTCATGAAATAAAAATTTATATTTAATTAAAAATAATATGTAAGTAGTTTTTTAGTTAATCACCTCCTTGAACAGCAAGTGATTGCGTTTTTACGGAACGAAACACACCATTTGCAGGTAAAATGTTCAATTCTGCTCCACCGGGCAGTCGCGTTAACTCGGATCCATTTCCACCCACTAATGTTACTCCTCCGATTTTGTGTGTCGTTTGTGTTTCTCCAGATCTTATTCTTGTTTGTGCTGCTGTAAAATAATAATTAATTTTTTAATAAAATATCAAATTACTATTTAGTTTAAAAATGGCTATAGCTCTTGAAATATTGATTTTTGGAAAAAATCATGAGGTCAAAATTGTAGCTTATGAAATTTTCTATAAAAAATGTTTTTATACTATGGGGCTGTCTTCAATATTTTAGGAAATATAATTACTTAATTAGTGCTCAAAAAATTAAAAATGAAAAATTGTTATCTAGTCATTATAAAAATGGCTGTAACTTTTGAAATATTGATTTTTGAAAAAAATCATGAGACCAAAATTGTAGCTTATGAAATTTTCTATAAAAAACATTTTTATATTATGGGGTTATCTCCAATATTTTAGGAGGTGTAATTTAATTTATAACTTAAAAAAATAAATAATTGTGATCTAGTCATCATAAAAATGGATGTAACTCTTGAAATATTTATTTTATCAAAAAATTATAAGAGATCAATATTGTAGCTTATAAAATTTCCTATAAAAAATGTTTTTATACTATGGGACTATCTTCAATATTTTATGAGATATAATTACTTAAATAATGCTCATATAATTAAAAATGAAAAATCATTATTTAGTCACTAAAAAAAATGATAATAACTCTTGAAATATCGATTTTTGAAAAAAAAACATAAGACTAAAAATTGTAGCTTATAAAATTTCCTATAAAAAATGTTTTTATACTATGGGATTATCTTCAATATTTTAGGAGATAAAGTGTCTTAAATAATGTTCACATACTAATGAAAAAAATTATAATCTAGCTTGAAAGATAATACTTGTTAATATTAAAATAATAAATAAATAAAACATACTTGTAACATTAAGAGGTGGAGGATGAGTAGCGAGGACTAAAGGTCGCCCCTCATTACCGGAGTGTACAAAAGTAACAGGACGAACATCGCTGGCACCAGACTGAACAGCCAGAGCCAACGGTCGCTCTTGATTAGACAGATTCGAATGAACAAAGGTAACGCGGTTGTCATTCGCCGCCGTCGAGTGCACCACCAGGGCTACTGGTCTTGGATCTGAGCCAGCTTGCGATTGAACTGCGATAAGTGGCCGCGGAGACTGGTCCGTTGAGTTTTGCACAGCCAATGTCAGCGGTCGCGTCTCATTGCTGCCAGTGGTGTGTGTCACCAGCAGTTGCCGTGTGTCTCCAGGTATGACTCTCAGCCCCGGACCGAGGTGTTGCAGCGTAGGGACTATTGTCGCCAAGCCCTGGCTCGTGTTTAACATCTGGGCACTTATCGGTAAATGGAGTTGATGCGGTTGCTGCTGTACCACTGTTGGAGACGCTACTTTCTCCTGTTAGAAATTAATTTTAATTAATAAAATAATTTAATTTAAAAGCAATTTAAATTTTACCTGAGCAGGAGTAGGAATGCTAGGTGTTGATGCTCCAGGACTAGAACTAGTTGGAGGACTTTCTCTAGAGCTTTGAGCAAGATTCAAACCTTGTGTTTGACAAACAACAGCCGCCGTTGCTGTTTGATTTTGCATTGATGTTGATTGTGTCACGGTACTTGTAGACTGGTGATGATTTTGGGGTGAGTTTGCTGTTGCTGCGCTGCTCAGACTACTTGTGCTGCTGTAACGGGTACCACCACGCGCTAAGCCCGCTGATACATCAACATCCATTGCTTCAGCTGGTAAAAAAAAATATATTTTTTAATAATTTTTTAACAAATATTTTATGAAAAGAAAAATTTATAAAAAAAGAATCCATGTCTACACGGAAAGAACAAGATTATACTGGATATAATCCCAGATTACACCGAGTGAAAAAAATAATTTTCAGATAGTAGCTAGTATAATCCAGATATTATTCAGTATAATTCTACCATCTGAAAATTTTCTTCACCTCAGATGTCACTGAGTATAATCTGAGATGGTATCCAGTGTCATCCTGTTCTTTCCGTGTAGAAGCTCTAAAAAATTGTAAATAAATTTTTTTTTTTATTTTTTAGAGCTAGTTTACTTTACAAGAAATTATTAAGTGTCGTTGATTAACAAATATTTTAATATTCATAATTTATAAAAAAAAATTTAATATCTAGAAGCTTTAAAAAAATTGTAATTTTTATTTTTTTTTTAATTTTTTAAAGCTAGTTTATTTTACAAAAAAATAATTATGAAGTATCTTTAATTAATAAATATTTTAATATTAATAATTTATAAAAAAAAATTTCATGTCTAGAGGCTCTAAAAAATTGTAAATTTAATTTTTTACAGCTAGTTGATTTAAAAAAAAATTATCAAGTGTTTTTAATTAAATAATATTATAATATTAAAATTAAAAATAAACCTACGATTTTTAGATCCAGAAGTATCAACAGCAAGATTTGGTTCCTTTAATATCTGGCTAAAATCAAGATGTGGCCACCTACCAGCCAGCTCTTTTTTCAACGCAACTATCCTCTGTTGAGACGCTATTTTTTCACGTGCCAATTTCTCCATCTCGTGCTCGTTGTCTCTCTCCTTTCTCACTAGGACCTGAAAGCATTAAAAAAAAAAATTCTTGTCAAGATAAATCCTTTAACGATTTATTCCATCAACAAAGTAGAGTACATATATATGCCCGCTGGCTATCATCCAAGATTAGCAACTGTAAGCTACATATTGTACATTATACTCATAAATGTAAATATATTGGAGCATTGAGCAGTGAATACACGTGGCAGTGCACGCTGACACACATAATTCACTTACTAAACACGTGGTACCCGCGGTACTGACTAAAAAAGAAAGGAAACAAAGGTCATCACGCACGCGCTTTATACGAGCTATCTTCTATCTTATACCTTATTATATATATAAATATATATGTATATAAAAACACAAACACATATCTGCACACATAATAGGCGATGACAACGATCGCTATTGAGTTTGCGTGGATCGAGGATGTCATTTTTGGCTGACGTTTAAACAAACTAGTGCTACTTGATACTCTTTCCCTTGTAAAATTTATATCCTCAACATCTGCAGCCTCCATAAATATTTTTGCAATTCAAAATGTTTATTATAATAATTTTAATAAATAATTTAAGAGTTTAAATTATTTATTTTACATCTGGTTGATATCCAGCACTTGAAAAAAATTTATTCTATAATTTATCTCATTTTCTAAATAATTTTTTTTAAATTACTGATATAATATTAAAATATATTGCAATTATATTTTAAATTACAAATATTGGGACAGTAAAAAAAAAAATATTTAGAGTGCGATTTGATACGATTTAATAGTTATTTTTAAATTAAGTGATCTAAGTTGAGCATTTTACTTTTATTAGACAGCGTAGACGAGCTTACTTACTTCTACCACCAGTTTACAGACGTAAAAATATACTTAAGTGAAATCTAGTTGACCGTAACATTTAGGGCAGTATACAAAAATTTTATTCACACGGAAATTTTATAAAATCTATCTATTGAATTATCATTGGCCCTTGTGTCAAAATTCACATAGAATTTTGTTACTATATTAATTAATTAGTCGAGTAATGCTTCATTTCAAAGCTTATGAAATTATCTTTAATTTAACCTATAACAAATTTATTTTCCAACAATTCCAACAAAAAGTTAAGAAGCATTCAAAAATGCTCTATCTCTAGATACATAATTAAGAAATGACCCTGTATCTCGTAAACTATTGACATTTTTAAAGATATAAGCTCATTTTAATGTTACACTCATTGAGACCTTTCATTTGAGTATCCACATCAATTTTTCATATATTTTATATATTTATATATATCAGAAATACTATATATATAAAATATATAAAAATTGCCATGTGGATACTCAAATGAAAGGTCTCGATGAGTGTAACATCATGATGAGCTTATACATTAAAAAATGTCAATAATTAAGAAATTACATTGTATTTTGTGAAATATTGACATTCTTAAAGATATAAGCTCATCTTGACATTACACTCATCGAGACCTTTTATTTGAGTACCTACATCAACTTTTCATATATTTATATATATTACATATATGTATATATATGAAAAATATATCAAAAATGTATGTGGGTACTCAAATGAAAGCTCTTGATGAGTGTAACATCGGGATGAGCTTATTTCTTCAAAAATGTCAATAGTTAAAAAAAGTACAGTGCAATTTAACAAAAGTCATTATTTAATAAAGCAAAATTTTATTTATAATATAACAAATAAACTAAAAAAAAATCTTCAAGAATTTAAGTATTATTTTTTTTTATTGTAATTATAAATAAAAAAAAAAATTACTTGTATGTGTCTGTTGGCTGCATGAAGAATCGATAAATTAGAAGATTTTTTTTCATCTTGAGCTGGTAATTGTTTCTTCAATAACTCGAAACATTCTTTAAGATGTGCTCGCCTATTTTTCTCTAATTTATTATGAACTTCTCTTGTTCCAGATCTAATTACACACGGTCTAAAAAACAAAACAAATTACCATTGATATAAATATTTTTTATTACTTCAATTTCAATAATTGATATAAAAAAAAAAAAAAAAAGACTGACCCATTTCGATGCTTCTTATTGTCTTGAGCAGACTCATCGGTAGACAAAGACGCGCCGCCATTGCCAGCAGTGTGATTAGAATTATAATTATCGACATAATGATTGTGCGAAGCACTGTTGTGATTATTGTGATGCTGGATCTGAGTTTGAGGCTGCTGATAGTTGTGATGATGGTGAGGGTGCTGCTGGTGCTGGGGATGGCTAGTAATGTGGGTTATGGAATTTTGGCTTGCGAGAGAACGAGTGCTGGCAATCACCGGGCTGGTCCTCAGACCTGTCGCGTGGTTCCCATTAGACCTGGCAATGTCCAGAGGATCTTCTTCTGCAAATAAATAAATTAATCAATTAGCATGGAGAATATATAAAGTGAATGACGGTAGAGTTCAATTGATCGGTCATCAATGATCAGTCTTTTTATTTTATAAGAGAATGCCATTAGCAAAGACATTCCATTGCTTTTTTATTTTTATTTTATTTTATTTTATGGTCTTTGGTTTAAATTAACCAGCACGTACTCACTCATCCCAACAACCCGAGGGTCTCATTCATGTACTAACAAACTTGGCAATCCTTAAGCATTACTCAATCTATTCCTGGATCAAGGGCTCTTTTAAACCAAGAATGAAATTACAAATAAAATACATTATTTCCGGTCTTAATTTTTTTTTTTTTAATTAATTTATTTATTTAAAAAATTTTCTAACTTATTAATTAAAAATTTTTTTTAAATTAATTTATGTAAAGAATTATCCAATTTATTTATTAAAAAAAATTTTTTTAACTCAATTTATTTATTTAACGCATTTTATAATTTTTTTTTAAATTTATTTACTAAAAAAATGTTTTTAATTAATTTATTTAAAAAAATTCTAACAAAATAATTTTATTAAATAGTTAAAAATAAATTCAATAAAATTAATTACATATTTAATAAAATTTTAATCAATAAAAAGAAAAAAAAATAAAAGATATCTTAACATACATTTTTCTAGTCATCACATGACCTTCCAACATTTATCACAACTGCAATGCCGTAATTTTTTTTTTACCCACAATTAAGTATAAATCATTTTTATCAAATCCATAAATAAAAAAGTAAAATAAAATAAATAGCAAAAACAAAGTTTAGCTTATAAAAATTAATAATTACAATAATAAGTAATAAGTAAAAAGAATCGTATAATGGATGATTAGCCGAAAAAAAGTAGATTAAATAAATAATTTAACTATTGAATTGTTAAATAATTTATTTAAGGTAACTGTATATAGTCGTCTTGTCTGGAGTTCCCCGTCCCCGGCATCACAGTCTAGTCGATTAAAGTGGGAGTAACACGTGGTTGAGACAGACAGAATGACGTGAGGGGAAATAAATAGTACGTGTTATATGTGTTATATGTGTCTATACTCCTATTATATGCGCTGCAATTCTCGTACCTCGTACAGGAATTATTTCAAGAGGGAGAACCTATCAAGGGTGGGGGATAAATAATTCGCGGGTGGCAGAGAGAAGCTGCTAGAGAAACGGTAAGACAGCCACGTGACTGGTCATGCCGTTCCACTGGAATTACCTTAAGTGGGGAGCTTTGAATTATAAAACTAAACCCATTCACTCCTAAGTAAAATACTCCTCAACTATTTATTTATTTTTTTATTTATAATTATTATTATTACTATTATTTTTAAATGACTCGTTAATTAAAATAAAATAAAATTTTTATGCATCAGAATAAATTTTATTCATGACCTAAAAAAATTAATTAAAACTTTTAGACAGATAAATTCGGCCTTGATATAAGTCCGACGAGGATTTTACCTCCAGGCTATAAAAATTTCTGCTCTTTATTTATTTTTATTTATTTTTATGTCTGAGGACATGTACGGAATATTCCAGAGCTTTAAAAATGATTTAATACCCGATAATTTGTTATTTTATTCTTATTTTATATCCGAGCCGCTCACTGTTGGTCGAAAATAAAACACCCATTTGTTCGCATCAGTTGATCTTATTCGGAATTTCAATCTAACCGATTTAGACATCTAAAAATCTAAAATTACTAAATGTGTCCTTGTACTAATAAATTTAATACTCTTCTATTCAGTGTCAATAATAAAATCACTGAATAAATTAAATATTTTTTTATTCCCAGAGAATTTAAATTTATAAAATTTTCTTTATTGTATTCAAAATAATCCGAATATTTTATCGCTAATTTAACTATAACTAAAAAAAAAATTAATGACACTGAAGTTAGAAATGAAAATGAAGTTAGCCGACATTAAAAAATTTTTAGAAATTTTTTTATTGAAAAAATTTCAATAAAAAAATTCGAAAAAAAAATTGCACTTGTAAAAAACTTAAAAAATTATAAGTGCAATTTTTTAAAATATCTTTTTAATTGTAATTTAATTAATAAAAATAAATAAAAAATTAAAAAAATATTTCTTAAAAAATTGCACTTATTAGATTTTTTAAAGTTTTTTACATGTGACAATTTTTTTTTTTTAAATGTTTTATTGAAATTTTTTCAATAAAAAATTTCTAAAAATTTTGAAATGTCGGCTAACTTCATTTTCATAAAAATTAATTCATTATCAAGACAGTGACATAGAAAATAACACATCTACTGTTATATGTAGATCTCACCCAGCAGGTAGTGTCGCATCCATTTTTTTTTCGGAGGTGGTGGCATCCGGCAGTCTAGCTCTTCATCATCCTCACAGCCATTTTCAATATTATTATTTTTATTTATTCTTAAATAATTATTATCTGCACTGATAATCCCGACGACCGGAAACCTCTTACACATACCGACCGTCTCGTTATCAATATTAATATCAGCACCTTCAACGGGTACTCTTGCTTCCCCGCTGGTACAACTATTCAACCCAATATGGGTCGGCTTTGTCACGGCAAAGTTCATCAGTGGTGCACCATCTTGCGTCATCAGCAGCATTCCCATTTTTTTTTTAAATTCTTGTCGCTTAAATACAAACTTGCATGTCACTTTTTAATAAAATAAAATAAAATAATTAAAAACTCTAATCCTGTTATTGAATAATTTTCAATAAATTCACTCGCAAAAAAATTAATTTATCATTGACCTTTGAGTCTGTTATCTCCTCGGTGCTCTGATCATAATTACAGTCACTAAATAAATTTAAATTGAGCCGAGGTCTACCTTCGATTGATTATCAATCAACCAATTAATTAATTAATTAATTAAAAAAAAATTAATTGTAATGATAAGGAGAGCAATGATGGAAGGTGATCGCGCGTGAGTCGCGAATTGTCGACTGAAATCTAAACTCGAGTAGCCGGCGGTTGAGTCTCGGCAGTACGTACAACCTGAGGATGACGTCGCAGTCGTTGTCGTTGTCTGTATCGTCTACGCCCCCCTTCCGTTATCACCCCGTCGACGGCTACGGATTTCTCACACTCTTACTATACGGTCTACACTCTGGATCACGCCCCACTATTCTATAAGTCGTTTTATTTGTTAATATATTTTTTTTTATGACAATGAAGTTAGCTGGCATTTCAAAATTTTTAGAAATTTTTTTATCCAAAAAATTTCAATTAAACAATTAAAAAAAAAAAAAAAAATATCACTTGTTAAAAAATTGAAAAACTATAAGTGCAATTTTTTAAAATATCTTTTTAGTTGTAATTTAATTAAAAATTTTTTTTTATTTTATTATTATTAATTCTGGTATTTCTGAAATAAGGATAAATGATAAAATAAAATTGTGAATATCTGGTATCATTACTTAAGTTTCTACGGTGGTACCTATGGATACTTTATAAATATGGCTTTTGGAGTCTAATTAATTTCAAATTAATTTTTTTTTAATTGAATAAATTAATTAACTAATTAATTAAATATCTTTTCTTTCATTAGAATCCTGATAAATTTCAACAGATAAACAATATATTATTGTTAATCTTTAAAATATGAAATTATTAATTTTATCTCTCGTTTCCTACAAAATTATTAATTTATAAATATATTTTCTTTTTTTTTCTTTTATTGTAATATCATAGATGTATATTGCCGATTGGAGTTTTCTAAATAAATAAATAAAATAAAATGCAGATGTAAGACTGTCGTCTTACATCTGCATACGCTGTTCACCTCTTATTGATTAGATTAGCAAAACATTTGGAGGTAAAGTTACCTCAGATAAAATATCGAGTTTATTTAGCGATCTTGATATTACTCACCATCAATTATAAGCATTTTCTCCTCGCAAAACAGGTCATCTGGCTCCGATCTTTCTCTCTTGAGTTTAGCACCTGTTGACAGTAAATTATATTATTAATAAAATAACAACAACAATAATAATTATCATTTAACTTATCTTAAAAATAATATTATTAATTATAAAAATAATGATAAAATTTATTCCGAATTTATCGGTCGACCTTGCACTTCCTTCTTACAGTCAGCGCTTCCATCTCGCGGCAACAATACGAATGCAATTTGTTCAAGGTGACCGCGATGACGTTACACACGTGGTTGATATTCAATAATAACAATTAAAATCCTACCAGAAATAAAAAAGTAATTAAATAAATAACAAATGATCTAATCTTGGGGAAAAAAATAAACCTGCTCTCTAAAATTCCGGCAATAATACCAAAATAATCTCCTTGATAATTAATTTAATTGTGGTATGACATTTAATGATACCCACGTGTACCTCCAAAAAATACTAATTACAATAGATATAAATAAGTATTAAATGGCAAATAAGAGTGTAGAGGGATTGCGGGATCGCGGAGAAGAGTACTGAGAAGAGTAGAGGGAGATGAGCGTAGAAGGGGATCACCAGCCGGGTGCCGGGTCTTCCAGGTCGTGTAGACTGTAGACATGGTGTATGTAATGTATAGTACACACTACCTACTACATACTACATACACAACAAACAGTACAAAGCGAGGAGAGACCAGGAACATGCAGAGGACAGAAGTAAAGACCGTACGGGTATATCTGGCAACACTGGAGATTGATCAGGACGCCACGCGGCCGGGCAACACATGGTGGGGCTCCGTCGCCAGGGACATTGTACATGCGCAGTTAATATACTTTCAGCCGCGTGCTAACGTGTTTTTATTCCTCTTACTCTATCCTCTCCTATGGCTCCATACTACTCTCAACTCTGTATATATTTTATTTTATTTTATTTTATTTTATGTATACTACTCTTTATCTTGCAGGAGTGACGTTACGCTTGACAATTATTTTCTCCAAATAGTAACCGGGTTGTTATTAGTATAGATTACAACAGCTTATTATTATGCTGATAATTGGTGAGCGATTATTGTCATTGATAACCGATAACGATAACCGGTGCTTGTTACCGATAATTTATTTCCACCATCTACAAAAAAAAAAAAATTAATTTTAGTAAAAATTAAAGTAAACACAGAAAAAAAAAATTTTTTGACTGAAAAATAAAATTCTTGGCTTAAGAAAATTTGTCGAGTGCCTGGACAGAAAAAAAAAAATTTACTTGAATAAAGTAAATAATTTTGAAGAATTTTATCTTGTTAATTTGAGAAATATTTATTGAATGTTAAAAAATATTTATTTAAAATAAAAAGCAAAAATAGCAATTTTATTTTAACACTTTTTATAACCCTATAGCTGGACTTCATGATAATAATTTAATTTATTAAATAAATTAACGTTTTTAATATTTAAAATAATTATGAGCTGTGATAGAATTTGCTATTTTACAATAAACGTTATTACAATGTGATATAATTAATTTTAATAATTTATAAAGATGATTTTTATTTATAAGCAATCTTTATATCATATTTTATTGCAAGCTCAACAAAATATTTATTAACTGTTAATAAATATTTGTTAACTATTAATAAATGTACTTTCCTCCTAAATAAATATTTATTGAATGTTAATAAATCCTTCTATCAGTGTACTTAAAATTTGCAAAGTACTAAACTTAAATTACATTGTTTGCAGGAAATGATATTTTCTGGATAAAAAAAAAAATTAAAATAAAAAGACTTAAAAATTACGAGGGTGAAGGAAGTTGAGAAACTGGCGGGAGACTTTTAGTTTATTCTATTGTAGACCAACTCTGAATCTGACTGTAACTATGACACGATTGTTGTTGTTGGTGTAATATATGTGTGGAGCACACGTACGAGGAGTCAACCGGTCACGCTGGGAGTTTTTAAAAAAAAAAAATAAAAGACTAGAACGAGGATTGAGAGTATAGTAATAAAAAAATAAATCCAAGATGTAAGAGAAAGGATAGGCTGTGTTGGTTGGGTCTCAGCTTGGCTGGTATTATGGTATTATGGTATTATGTGTACGTGGTACGTGGGGGAAGATGCGGCGATGCATTTCGGCATGCGTTTTAAAATCTTGACTCGATTCCGTACCGGGCAGGCGGGGAAGAGCCCTCTTACTCAGCTCGTAGGAGCCTCGGTCACTGACTCGGTACCGTAGATGATATACAACCTGTATATAATATATAATAATACTGCTAGGTGCTTTCTCTCTAAACTTCCATTACATCCCATCATGTATAATACACGATACGGATTGGAGTAATTCCTACTATACGTGTCGCTGTTTGCTCTACGTCCACGTGTTCAATTTGTATTATATTTACCGTAGTGTTAATTTCAACACTTGACACTTGATATCATCGTCATACTGTCTGATATGATATTCTATTGAGTGTACTTGTTCTACTGGGTGTAATTATTATAATTTAATATCATAATTTACATAGAAAAAAATTTGAGAGGAAAGTACATTTATTTATCATTAACAAATATTTATTAACAGTTAATAAATATTTTGTTGAGTTAATTTGTCAAGTTTGCAATAAAATATAATATCAAGATTGTTTATAAATAAAAATTAATTAATTATATCACATTATAATAACATTTATTGTAAATTATCAAATTTTATCACAGAGAGTAATTATCTTTTATATTTTTAAATATTAAAAACGTTAATTTATTGAATTAATTGAATTATTATTATCATGTATTCCAGCTATAGGATTATACAAAAGTGTTAAAACAAAATTGCTATTTTTGCTTTTTATTTTATATAAATATTTTTTAACAGTTAATAAATATTCATTGACCATATATTAATAAATATTTATTAACAGTTAATGAAGCTTATTAAATATAAACAAATCCTTCTATCACTGTACACTGATAGAAGGATTTATTAACTATTAATATTTTTATTTATTTCAAGACAATTATTTATTTTATTAAATTTTAATAAATATTTTTTAACATTCAATAAATATTAATTTGGGAAGAAAGTACAATTATTAATAGTTAACAAATATTTATTACATTATGATAACGTTTATTGTAAAATAGCAAATTCTATCACAGCTCATAATTATCTTTTATATTTTTAAATATTAAAAACCTCAATTTATTCAATGAATTAAATTATTATCATGAATTCCAGCTATAGAGTTATTATAAAAAGTGTCAAAATAAAATTGCTATTTTTGCTTTTTATTTTAAATAAATATTTTTTAACAGTTAACAAATATTCATTGACCATTAATAAATATTTATTAAATATAAACAAATCCTTTAATCAGTGTACTGCTTTGAAATAAATTTTTAAAAATAAATAATTTAATGCCTAAGCTAAATTATTACGAATTGCGTGTAAAAACAACATTGTAATATGTATAATGCAATAGCATGAAACTTTATTATTGTTATTATTATTGATTTAAAGGATTAAATTACTTATTAGATGCAATGTCTATAAAATAAATAATTATTATTATTATATTTAAAAATAATTGATGAGAATCACTGTTAGAGCGAGGAAATGATACCTAATTTGGAGACAACATACGCGTGGGTCAGCGCGTGTGTTGCGATTCATATAAAAGTACAGCACTACTATACACAGTACTAATAAATGTGTATAGTGTGTATAGTGTGTAACTTACATTACATTAACGTCTTTCAATCGACGCCGTGCTCGCGATCACGTGGTCGCCCGAGGTCAATAACCGGCCTCTGTTTCATTATTATTTTTTTAATTGTAAATATTTTTTTATCAGTCATTCTACCGGTTACTATTTTATTTTTTTTTAGCCTGACAAACTATACAAGTTTGTTTGCTACTCATTGTAAATATATATTAAATATTTACATTATTTTTTATTATCAACTATCATCATTTTTAATAATAATTGTAAGTAATAACAGTGACACCGATAATATTGGGGAGATAAATTGATGAACCTCTGACGCACGTTAAAGAGATTCACGTCCTCCCAGAAGAGGTATTAAAACAAGTACATACAATTATTATTTAACAATGTCAAATTCATTTTTATAAAGATTATTATTTTATTATTTCAAGGACAAATGTCTAATTGGCTAGAGATTTTTTTGGATTAATAATTATTTGCATATTAATTTTAATTTTTATTAAAAATAATATTTTTAATTTTAATTAAAAATTAAGAAAAAAAAAATAATTTTTATTTATATTAAAAATAATAATTTTTATTTTAATTCAAAATTAAGAAAAAAAAAAAAAATAATTTTTATTTTAATTAAAAATTAATGACACTGAAGTTAGAAGACGTGTAAAAATTTTTGATTTTTTTTTAATTAATTAAATTACAACTAACAAGATATTACTAAAAATTGCACTATAGTTTTCAAGTTTTTACATGTGACAATCTTTTTTTTTTAATTGTTTATTTTTTTCATAAAAATTAAGATAAAAAAAATAATTATAATTTTTATTAAAAATAATATTTTTAATTTTAATTAAAAATTAAGAAAAAAAAAATAATTTTTATTTATATTAAAAATAATAATTTTTATTTTAATTCAAAATAAAAAAAAAAAAAAAAATAATTTTTATTTTAATTAAAAATTAATGACACTGAAGTTAGAAGACGTGTAAAAATTTTTGATTTTTTTTTAATTAATTAAATTACAACTAACAAGATATTACTAAAAAATTGCACTTATAGTTTTTCAAGTTTTTTACATGTGACAATTTTTTTTTTTTAATTGTTTATTTTTTTCATAAAAATTAAGATAAAAAAAATAATTATAATTTTTATTAAAAATAATATTTTTAATGTTTATTTTAATTTTAATTAAAAATTAAGCAAAAACAACAATTTTTATTGCAATTCAAAATTAAGAAAAAAAAATTGGAGTACTATATTATTAAATAAAAATAAAATTACGTAACTTAAAAATAAAGTGTTTAGTTTGTCTTTAAAAATAGAATAAAATCAACTTGTTGACTTACCACGTGGTTCATTAGAATTGTGATGATTAGAGTAAGGTGCTACGGCAAAAGAGTGATCCGAAGAAGAGGATGTACTTGCAGCACGTTCCCTCTTCTTCTCTTGCTGTTCAACGTAACGTGCTGCTTCCAAAAGTGTTTCGAGACTCATTTTAGCTTTTGATTTTAATAAAAATCAATAAAAGCTCGGCTGTCACAAACCAAAATCTGTAAAAAAAAAAAAAAATTAAAAAATTAAATAGATAACCTTAAGCACTGACATGATTTATGTCAATTAAAATGCATTGATTAATTAAATAATATATATTAATTAAATAGGGAGAGTTATTTATTTATTTATCAAGACAAAAGCTCGGTATTAATTATGGAATTAATTGTCATTAAGTGGAGCAGCAATTTAATAAGAGGATTGCCATCTGGGAAATAAAAATAGTTTAATAAATTTGCCGGTGTGCCGCGTGACGGATAACAAAGACAACAAACAAAATTTAAACAACCGACGACGACCACAAAACCGTCGACTATCTCTAGAAAAACGACGACGGAGTCACGTGACCATTTGCAAGACGTGACGCGATCTGACACAACGTGAGTAAAATATTATTCATCCTTTCTTTTCGCCTTACGCTCTATTATATCCGTCTTACTCCTTCTATTCTTTATAATATATATATATATATATATACATACATACATACATACATATATATGTCAGTGCTGTTTTTTAACGTCCTCATTGAAGAGTACCGGTCGCGCAAGCGCGACACACGAAACGTTTCGCTTGCCTGCATTTTCATACCGCCAAACTAAATGTGTCTCACTATACATAAGTACATTTATACATCTACATCTGGTCTTTTTAAAATTCCCCACTGTAATTTATATTTTTTCATTCCAGCAATTAGGAGCTAAACAACAAATATTTGTATTGTTATAAAACAACACGTGGTTGTTGCACGTGCTCGGTCTAAGTATGATACAACATAAGCTATTGAAATAATATTATCCATTTAGTCACCAGTGACATGACGTTCGGAGCAATAATAACAATTATTTGGATTAAAAATAACAATAAATGTTAAATTTACTCCCACTTAAAGCTGGCACGGAGTTGCTCGACCGATTGCAAGGCCTTCTTCACACTTGGCAACGGTCAACTCGATGCGATTCTCAAGAGATATCACCTACAACAGTATCGTAGCTCCTTTTTCTAGTTTATTTATTTATTCAGCAGATCTAGAAGTTTTTTATTAATTAAATTACAATTAAAAAGATATTTTAAAAAATTGCACTTAGTTTTTCAATAGTTTTTCAAGTTTTTTACAAGTGCAATTTTTTTTTTTTTTTTTAATTTTTTTATTGAAATTTTTTCAATAAAAAATTTTTAAAAATTTTGAAATGTCAGCTAACTATGAAAATTAAGTTTTCATCTAAAAATTTTTAGAATTTTTTTTTATTGAAAAAAATATAATTAAAAAATTAAAAATAAAAATTGCACTTGTAAAAAACTTGAAAAACTATAAGTGCAATTTTTTAAAAATATCTTTTTAATTGCAATTTAATTAATAAAAAAAATTTTTCTTAATTTGACAATTACCCTCTTAAAAATTATATTCTTTATTTAGCAGACCTAGAATTTAATAAAAATTAATTAATTTAACCACCCAGAGTTTTTTAAAAAATTAATCCTTCAGAACACAATCAGCTTGACGGTTCACTCGTGTAATGTAATACAACATAAGTGAAGATCTAGAGTAGGGATGGGTTGTACATACATAACACATCATCAGAGTAGAGTGAACGTTGGATTATTCGGTGTGGGACACGCTGGGTGCAAAAATAGGTAACCCGAGCTAAAAAGGCGACGTATCGTGAAACGGACGCAGCCCCACGCAGATCACAACTACCTCCTATCCACCTATCCTTAGTATCACCAGTCTAGTCTGAAAATTAAATGATATTTAAAAGTGACGGGTACCGATAGGAGATAAACGATTGATCCTAAGCGAGTAGCCAACCCAGAAAGATAAAGCTAAAGCTAAAGATTATAATGAAGAAGAAGAAGAAGAAGAAGAAGAAGAAGAAGAAGAAAAGAGTGGAATAAAAATAAATAAAGACAAGCGGGCTACTTGAATTGACAAAGCCTGGGTCCTCGACTCATATCAGCGCGAGCACGTAGAGATCCGAACCGACGCATGCACTTTCCACCAATGGCAATGCTTAGTGCTTGATGACGTCACGAGAAGAAATAACCGAGGATTGGTTAGCCGTATTATGGCACAGAAAACACGCCACGCAACCACCTATACACATGTTAATTAAATAGACGAACCGAGGATATGTATGTACGGAGATAATAGCTCACGGCTGATGCGTATGACGGTGTTAACGGGCGTGGTACACTTAAAACACCACCAAAATTATAAATTACACACTCAACACCAAAAAATCAAGTTAGCTGACATTTAAAAATTTTTATCCAAAAAATTTCAATTAAAAAAAAATGTCACATGTTAAAAACTTTAAAAACTACATGTGCAATTTTTTAAAAAATTTTTTAAACGTCTGCTAACCTCAGTGTCATTCAGTATACAACTGTCTACAGTATCTGCAATTAAACTCAACATATATTGCAAAAATATTAGTTAAAAACTTACAAATGACAAGTCTCTGCGTCTGAGTCATACAACACAATGGAACCGCTACGCGCGCTTAGCTCGGGCACTTTCACGAGAGGAGAAATCAATCCCAGCTGAAGGCTAAATTTTTTTTTTCGCTCAACGTGCTTCGTGTCGCTCTTTCAAACCTTTCTTTATATATATATATATATATATTTTTTTTTTTTCCCAATTGGAATTTTAATTTATTTTTTTATTTTTTCCCCTTCTCCGGTTTATTTATTTTTGACGTTATTATTACACACCAACTGAAAATGACACTTTGACACGCGGTATTTTTGTTGAGATAACCCGAGCATGTGTTGGCTCACTAATCTTTATATATAAGGTAGTAATTGTCTGTGTATCTGTCTGTCGATCAAATAGCTCTCACTGATCACAATTATTACTGTCACAATATATCTTCTTCACCAACTATTATCTGTAAATTAATAATAATAATAATTATTATTAAAAAGTACCTCAAGCAATAACTCCATTTATTTTATTTATTTTAGTGACAAGGAAGTTTGTTTTAAAAAAAGCATCGGAATCACGTTAACCTGATCGATCTGGCGCGTGGCAGAAACATTTTACAAGTGTTAACCACTGCGCATCAACAGCCATGCTTGCTTGGCCACGATTCACGTGTCCGGGACCCGGAGTTTTAGCCAATCATCCTCGCTTTTGTGACGTCACGGTGCTCTATCGACCAATGAACGCGGCCCATGTGACGCAGCAATACGGCCTGGGCGTGTAGCATAAGTGTCCGAGTGTCTGCTGTCTTTGTTAATCTCACAGCCGGCTCATACACTCTCACTCTCTCCACGACAAGCTGGATAATATTCTCTGTTATGTTTAGTTATTTTTTTTATTTATTTCACTAACTATTACCACCACACTACACTGCCTTGATGCTCAATTGTAATTCTTCATTGTAATTGTAATTATTGAAGAATATTTATTAAATAAATAAATAATAAATCCTGGTCCAGGTTTTTGATTGTATTATCAACTGGGTATTTATTCAACGGCTTAATTGCAGCTCGGTGACTGCAGCGACGTAGGTCCTTCATCGGCCACGCCAAGTGTTGATGTAACTCCTCTACTCGGAGTTTTTATTTAAATATTTGTGATGTAACTGTTACTGCTGCAGACTATCCAGACAATTGTCCAATTCACGTGATTACCGACATACTGTAGACACTGTACATTAAATAAAGACGCACTGACAACACTAACACACCCGATACGATCAGCCCGGCTCGCGGCTCGCCCGGGCAAATACTCACTCGTTTAATTCGCGAGCGCTCTGCGGCGTCACCCGCTTCTACCTTCTACCACCAGTACCACCTTTTGTCATCCTCCTTCTCTGTCACATGGATCGCTAATGCGACGTTGCCGGGTTTTAAATTATACCACCACTTAAATATATTGCCGACGCCATCTTTGTTGTTTACTTTTGAATTTTCCCGCGAAAAATTCAAATTTTTTAATTTATTATTTTTGTTTAAAAATTTGATTATTTTTTTTTATTTATTTAATAAATAAATTATTTATAAAAAATTACATTTACAATTTAATAATTTTTTTTTTTTTAATAATAATTATGAAAATTAAGTTAGCCAACATCTAAAAATTTTAACAATTTTTTTTATTAAAAAAAAAATTTAATTTGTAAAAAACTATAAGTACAATTTTTTAATGAGATTAAAGTTAGCTGTCACTTGACCAATTTATAATTTTATTTAACAATTAAATTAATTGATTCTACATTGATTAACAACAATTTTTAAAAAATATTTTTTGGTTCTAATTTAATAATATTGTTAATTATTCACTTGTTAAAAAAAATTCTAAAAAATCCCTTAATTTAATAATATTTATTTACATACAATTTTAAAAATTTTTTTTGACTAATTTAAAATTGACAAATTTATTAAAAATTTCTTTTTTCGCCAGTACACACAACTATTGACAAATTGACTAGAATAAATAAACAAACCTACAAATAATTATTTAGTCTTATGATTAAAGAGCACTGATTCTAAAAAATAGTCAATTGAGTTAACTATAATAAAAATATTTAAGATATTTATACAAACTTCTAACATTCATTATTTAATTTGATAAAAAAGGAAGAAAAATAAACAATTATCTAAAAGGAATAGGAGTAGAATTATCTATTAGAGCCAGCTATCTACTTAAATTACTGACATATAGATGCTTCAGTTCCGTCTTTGCTGTGTTTTCGAAAAGGGCTGCTCGGTTTTGTCCTTCGCCTTTTTTCACCCAATGACCGTACACTCTAAAGGCGCATCCGTCTATTACCTTCAATAAATAAAAAAATAATTATAATCTATATTATTAAGAGAATAAGGAAAATTTATTATGATAAGTATATAGGCTGCATTCGAAAATTCTCTATCTTTAGGTACATAATTAACAAATGACCTTGTATCTTGAGAACTATTGACATTTTTTAAGATATAACCTCATCCCGATATTATACTCATCGAGACCTTTCATTTGAGTACTCACATGCATTTTTTATATATTTCATATATTTATATATATATTATATATATGAATATATGAAAAATATATCATAAATGCATGTGGGTACTCAAATGAAAGCTCTCGATGAGTGTAACATCGGGATGAGCTTATATCTTTAAAAATGTCAATATTTAAGAAAGTACAGTGCAATTCAACAAAAATTATTTAATAAAGCAAAATTTTATTTATTTATATTTCACAAGTCACGGCAGTCACGTAGTGACTACAAGTTTTCTAGTAATTATTATTATTATTGTCGTTAAAAAATAAATTTTTTTTAGCTAGAATAAAAAAATGAAAATTACCTTTCTCAAAACTTTAATTCTGTAGGGATCTTCTCGGGCAATCAATGTAGACAGAGGCTCTGGAGTTGTGTGAAGTCTCCTGATACGTACTACAGCACGTACACAAAGAACAGCCAATTGAAATCTCTTCCGTGCGTTGAACGATTTAGCTTTTAATTCCTGTGGATTTTAAAATAAAAATTTAGAGTTGGAAAACATTTTATTCGCGTCACGTCGCACTCTGGTGACTGGGGTTAGTTATTAAAAAAAAAAAATGCAATAAAAAATAATAACAATAAAATAAAATAAATCATCGATAAAGGATGAAATGAATTATTAGTAAAAGAAAAAAAGTTTTGGAGGAAATAATAAATTACCAAAGCTAATTGAGAAATCCTACTAAGACGTCGCGAGTTAGAAGATAGAGAACGCTTGAGAGGTGCAATGTCTTGGTCCCATAGCTGTAATAAATGATAGATAACAAACAAAATAAAAGAACAAAGTAAATAAAGTGTCTATTAAACCCATAAACCATTAAAAAAAAAAAAAAAAATAAAACATAAATACAAATGAAAAATTAAAATTTTAAGAAGTTTTAAGTAGACATAAAATAGCAGTAGCTTATTAAAAAGCTTCAATACTTGATACCTTGTATTGAGGTATTAAAATTTATAAAATTCAGGTAATCATAATTATTAATTAATATTCACTTAATCTTACCACGGTGTGGAAGAAGGGATGGTCAAGCGCTTCTCTTATCGTCAAACGCTTGGTAGGATCGACGACCAGCAATTTCCTTATTAAATCTTTGGGAGCTTCGGTAATGTCTGCCCACTCTGGGGACGTGAACGAATATTTACCTTCCATAATATTTCGGAGCATTACCATTTGCTTGCGGTGCCAAAACGGCGGGCATCCTACTAATAATGTAAACATTATTACACCACATGACCATCTATTAATTAAAATACACCTTATTAATTTATTTTATGATGGTACTTGTAGATAAATAAGTAATTATTAAATTTAATAATTACACGTCGACTTCACATCCGTAACCCTCCGCGTTTTCAAACATGTTACATTTTAATACTTCCGGCGCCAAGTATCCAGGAGTTCCGCATAAATCTAAAAATTAATAAAATATCATTAATTGATTAAAAAAAAAAAATTGTTCAATATTTAATTAAAAAAAAAAATGTCTCTTAATTTTTTTAATTACTTATTAATTCAATTTTTTTATACGACCAATATTTTCACTATAATTACTCAAATAAATTTCATAACACGGAAAGAACAAGATGACACTGGGTATCATCCCAGATTATACTCAGTGATATTTTAGATATTAGGATACAAAAATATTGTTTTAAATACTATCTGAAATTTTTTTTCACCACAGATATCACTGAGTATAATTTAGAATGATTTACAGTGTCTTCTTGTTCTTTCCGTGAAGTTATTAAAATTTTAGCTAATTATAAAAATGTAAATTTTTAAAATTGTGGCTTTGTTATTGGTCTTAAAAAATTGAGGCATTTTTTTAATAAAATTAAATTTTGAACAACTTTTATTCCAAAATATTTTTTTTTATACGCCCAATATTTTCGCCTTAGTATCAAAAATTTTTATTTTAAAATTAATCCAAAAATTCTGACCCTGATAATTAATAAAAAATTTTAAAAACTCACCAAATAATTTATCTCCAGGCTTTAAAATTCTTGCGAAGCCAAAATCCGTGACTTTAACATTAAGATTGTCATCCAGCAAAATATTTTCAGGTTTCAAATCACGATGAACAATGCTTTGATTATGAATATGTAAAACAGCTTCAAATACTTGCCGCATAATATAACGAGTTTTTTTTTCCGATAGCGTTACAACAGATGTTAAGTAATCAAACAATTCTCCATTTTTACACAGTTCGAATATTAAAAATATAAATGTACTTGATTCAAATACATCGTGTAGTTCAACTGTAATTAAATTAATAATAAAATTAAAAATTAATAAACTAACACCAGAAATTATTTTTTTTTTTTTTTAATTACTTATATAACGATGTCCTGCAACCCGTCTTAGAATATTAACTTCTTGCAAAGTGGCTTCTTTCATCGTGTGACCTTCAGCACCATCATGAGTTTCATTGCTAATGTCTATTATTTTAGCAGCATACTCAATTCCTGTTTCCTTTTCAATGCATCTCCTCACAGTCGAGGATATTCCTCTGAAAAATAATAATAAAATTAATAAACAAGCTTGAAAAAATTCCCATTGACTATTTATTTATTTTTTATTGAACAATTAGAGTCAATTATTAATAATCAGGAACAATTATCTTTTAAAAAACAAAATATATATATTTATACAAATAAACACGTGACAGTTGTCAATTATTTAAACAAAGGGCTAAGACGTAGTTAATTATATAATTATGTAATTTTATTTTAGGTTATAATTTATTAAAAGTGTCATTTAAAATTTTTTTTTAATTATTTTAATTGTTTAACATTAATTTATTCAATTAAAATGCATGAAGGAATTTTTTAAAAAATAATTTAAAAAAAAAAGAATAAAAATAAAAATATTATAAATATAAACAAACCTTCCGAGAATTTCTTTGGGTTCATACTTGGCGTAAAATCCTTTAGCAGCATCTTTGTCGGGCAGTAAATCATCACCTTCATCTTTCGCCATTTTATTTATTTATTTATTAATTAATTAACTATTGCTAAGATTTTTTTTATTTTAATTTGTACTCCAAAATTTAAATCACAAAACAAAATATTAAACTGACGTCTGTTCTCCTTTGTGAACTTCGACTTGACAATCGTTTAAACTTCCTACTTCTAGGGAGTTTAGTTTATAAACTGACGGTAGGTGGCGTCTATTTTTTTAGTTTAAAGGTTAGTTTCTTTTTTAATTAGTAAAAAAGATGTTGCTCTTATTAAAATAAAAATTAATTTAGCATTAATAAATTATGACTAAAAAACTAAAAATGCAATTTTTTAAAAATAATTTTTTTGTTAAAAAAAGTTAAAAATGATCAACTTTGTCATCTTACAAAAATTTATTCACACATTAAATATTTATTGTTACAAATTTTAAAGTGAAAAAAAAAATTATTAAATTTAGTGTCAATATTTTAAAGCAAACTATCGAATTAAAAATATTTTTTACAGTGTATTTTTATCCTTGATAAAAATATGAAAAAAATAAAAATCAGTTTATCAAAATCTTTTTAAAAATATGACAGATAATAAATGTCATGTCAATCAAAACATCTTTTCTCAACAGCGATAATTTTTCCATATTATCACTTTTATAAATAACTTATAAAATTATTTAAATAAAAATCTCATTTTAATATTTTTAATTCGATAAAGAATTTTTTTAATTGCTGAAAATATGACCGATTAAAAATATTTATGAAAATTAAGTTAGCCATTTAAAAAGTCATTACAAAAAAATAAAAAAAAATTTTTCATTTGTTAAAAACTAAAAGTCCAATTAAAAAAAAAAATATTATTTAAGTTTAATTAAAAAATTAAAAACCTCGGCTAACTTTATTACTATAAATATGTATAATAATAAAGTTAGCCGTTTTTTATTTTTTTTTTTTTATTGAAAAAATTAGAAAAAAATTTTTTTTAAAATTGCACTTGTAGTTTTTTACAAATAAAATTGTTTTAAATAAAAAAAAATTCTTCATAAATATTTTAGGTGATGTTTTAATAATTCTAAAACTAAAAATTCATTAATTTTAATTTCCTCCTTTCAAATCTACATTTTAGCAACAGGTTTAAGTCCAAGAAGATAAAAGCACTGCTCCAAAACCAGCGCAGTAGCTTCACATAATAAAATCCTGCCCATATTAACCTTCATCTCCCCATTGACATTCTCCACGCAGTAGCACTTGTCATAGAACTCACTGAACGCACAAGACAATTCATAGCAAAACTCGCAAAGGGGGTGCAAGACCAAGTCCTTAGTAACCTTAAGCAAAACATCCGGGAACTTAATCAAGACCTTGGCTAACTTCCATTCTTTTTCATGCTCCAGCGATATCATCGTCAAATCCACCGCCGATTTAATTTGTTCCTCGGAAACTTTAGCGTTCCTCGCAATGGACCTAATCCTGGTCAGCTGATACAGCAAATAGACAGCAGTATTGCCTCTATCTTCCAACATCTTATCAAACGAGAAAATGTACTCATGATTCCTATTATGAGACAAGTCAGCATACTTAATACACCCATAAGCCACTGCTTCTTGCGCCGCCCTAAGCTCTTCTTCATTCAATTCTTTATCCCTTCCCTTTTCTATAAGCTTGTCCAGGGCTCTCTTAAGTCCCTCGTCCAGCAAGTCCAAGAGTTTTACAGTATCTCCAGAGCGGGTCTTAAATTTCTTCTTGTCTTCTCCTAAAACCACGCCGAATCCCACGTGGGAAACTCTAGTCTCAGGCTTAACATATCCAGCTCTCTTGCCGCAGCTTTCAATCAGCTGGAAGTGTCCAGCTTGTCCAGCGTCGGTCACATAAATCAGCCAGTCGCCTTTTTCAACATGGATCCTGTGTTTAATGCACGCCATGTCGGAGGTGTCATAAGTAAACCCTCCATCGGATTTAACTATCGTCAGAGGAATTCCAGAGTTTGGCTTCTCTCCCCACATTATCTTCCGACCCTCGTCCTCTTCAAGCAGTCCTTTATCCTCCAGCTCCTTGACGACTTCTATCATCATCTTGTTATAAAACGACTCCCCGCGTTCAATTAATTTAATATCCAACCTTCGGTACAAATTATCGAACTCCTTCCGAGAAACGTCACAAATTAATTGCCAACCTTTGGTAATTTCCGGATCTCCTGCTTGCAATTTTACAACACAGGCGTAGGCTCGCTTCTTAAACTCTTCGTCTTCGTCAAAGCGCTTCTTGGACTCTTTATAAAAGCCCTGGAGGTCGGAAATCGGGGGAGAGACTGTGGCGTAATCGGGGAACTTGTCTTGCAAATGGGCAATTAACATCCCGAATTGGGTACCCCAGTCGCCGACGTGGTTCAAGCGCAGCACGTCGTGGCCTAGGTATTCTAAAAGACGGCTTAAACTTTCGCCGATGATCGTGGACCTCAGGTGGCCCACGTGCATCTCCTTCGCGATGTTAGGACTGGAGAAGTCGACGACTACTCGCAGACTTTTTACCTCCGGGGGAAAGACTCTACGGGATTTTATCACGTTTTTTAAAATTGAGCGGCTGAAGTCTCGGCTGAGGTAGATGTTTATGAAACCAGACTTGGCTACTTCCAGACGGTCTATCAAAGGCGACGAGATTATGTTGGAGACTATTTTGGTGGCTACTTCGAAAGGATTTTCTGTAACTCCTGGAATAATGGAATTTATTTATTTTTGGAGAATTTTAAAGAAATAAAAATTTGATAGTTAATTATTTGAATAGTAATTTATTTAAAAAAAATTAATTTTAATTTTAGTATCATCAATATTATTAAGAGAATAAGTAAAATTTTGTGACCAGTTTGATCATATGATAAAATTTATGTAGATACATAATTAAGAAATGACATTGTATCTTGTGAACTATTGACATTTTTAAAGATATAAGCTCATCTTGACATTACACTCATCGAGACCTTTCATTTGAGTATCCACATCAATTTTTCATATATTTTATATATTTATATATATTATATACATGTATATATGAAAAATATATCAAAAATGCATGTAGGTACTCAAATGAAAGGTCTCGATGAGTATAACATCGGGATGAGCTTATATCTTTAAAAATGTCAATAATTAAGAAATGACCTTGTATCTTGTGAAATATTGACATTTTTAAAGATATAAGCTCATCTCGATGTTACACTCATCGAGACCTTTCGTTTGAGTACCCACATCAATTTTTCATATATTTTATATATTTATATATATGTATATGTGAAAAATATATCAAAAATGCATGTGGGTACTCAAATGAAAGCTCTTGATGAGTGTAACATCAGGATGAGCTTATATCTTTAAAAATGTCAATAGTTAAATAAGTACAGTGCAATTTAACAAAAGTCATTATTTAATAAAGCAAAATTTTATTTATTTATAGTTTATATAAATCACGGCAGTGACAAAGTGACTGCAAGGTTGCTATTAAAAAATATTAATTTTTTCAAGTAATAAATAGTTCACCTGATTTTTTAAGTCGCTTAGACAATTCCATCGCAGTGTTACATTGATAATCTCCGAATTTTGGATTACCAGAAGCAGAAATAACAACCGGTAGATCTTCTGAATAAGATTTTTTAATAGCTTCCCGGAATAATTCTTCCAGCTGGGTACTTATACTCGGCATTTTTTGGCTATCCATTGTATTTTTACTGCTAGATTCTTTCTGACGCAATGAATCTACGTACTGAGTAATAAAAAAAATAGATAAATTAATTTTATATAAAAATTCTATATAAAAAAAAAAAAAAAAAAAAAACAAAGTACTAACTCGATTCATAATCGTGACCCGGTGCTTCAATTTAGCGTTCTCCTGGACCAACTCACTGACATTAGGCTGTTCGGAAACTCGCGAGCGTGACTGCAGAGCAAGCTTCAATTGTTCGATTTCTTTTTTTAAATACTCGATCTCGCTTTCCTGAAATAAATACAATTAACCTCAACATACTGTCGGCACAGAATAAATCCAAAAGTAAATAAATTTTAGAGTTAGTTTATCAATATTAATGTCTAAATGACTTACCGCAATACTTGCACGCTTATTAAACTTATCCAAGCTGGTTAATGACATATTGTAGTGATTTTTATCGTTGTTAATATATTTTTTTACACGTGGATACAACAGTAAATATAAATAACTCTTTATCCAGCAGGCATTCGCGTTTGCGATCGGATACACTCGGGTTTATTTGGAGTTTCACGAAGCGCTTGCGCAGAACTAATGTCGGCCATCATAATTTGGCGCTAAAAATAAAAAACACGTGGGCGGTAAATTATATATGAAGATTGTTTATAAACAAAAATCATCTTAATAAATTAAAAATAAATAAAATTTTGTTTTATTAAATAATGAATTTTGTTAAATTGTACTGTACTTTCTTAAATATTTACATTTTTAAAGATATAAGCTCATCCCGACGTTACACTCATCAAGAGCTTTCATTTGAGTACCCACATGCATTTTTGATATATTTTTCATATATACATATATATAATATATATAAATATATGAAAAATTGATGTGGGTATTCAAATGAAAGGTTTCGATGAGTGTAACATCGGGATGAGCTTATATCCTTAAAAATATCAATAGTTCACAAGATATTTGTTTAAATGCACTTTACTTTGTTAACTATTGACATTTTTTAAGATATAAGCTCATCCTGATGTTACACTCAACAAGAGCTTCCATTTAAGTACCCACACGCATTTTTGATATATTTTTCATATATACATACATATAATATATATAAATATACAAAATATATGAAAAATTGATGTAGGTACTCAAATGAAAGATCTCGATGAGTGTAACATCAAGATGAGCTTATATCTTTAAAAATGTTATTAGTTAAGAAAGTAAAGGGCATTTCTTAATTATTGACATTTTTATAGATATAAGCTCATCCTGATGTTACAATCATCAAGACCTTTTATTTGAGTACCCACATCAATTTTTCATATATATTATATATATGTATATATGAAAAATATATAAAAAATGCAAGTGGGTACTCAAATGAAAGCTCTTGAAGAGTGTAACA
>CAJNRD030001117.1:828515-839651 GCA_905319865.3 Cotesia congregata | reverse complement strand
TTAAATGAAAGCTCTTGATGAGTGTAATATCGGGATGAGCTTATATCTTTAAAAATGTCAATAGTTCACAAGATATTTCTTAAATTGCATTGTTAAATAATGAAATTTGTTAAATTACACTGTACTTTCTGAATTATTGACATTTTTAAAGATATAAGCTCATCTCGATGTTACACTTATCGAGACCTTTCATTTGAGTACCCACATGGCATTTTTTATATATTTTATATATATGGTATTTGTGAAATATATAAATATATAAAATATATGAAAAATTGATGTGGGTACTTAAATGAAAGCTCTTGATGAGTGTAACATCAGGATGAGCTTATATCTTTAAAAATGTCAATAGATCCCAAGATATAATGTCATTTCTTAATTATATTACATTACAATAACGTTTATTACGTCATCTATTAATAAATATTTATTAACAGTTAATAAATTGTACTTATTAACTGTTAATAAATATTTATTAACTGTTATTACCAAATATGTATTTTATTATCAACATTATAATCAATAATTGAATCTAGCTTAACAATACTCATCACAGATGGCATACCTTCTATTCAATTATTCCTCTGTACGCTGGACTGTTAAAATACAAATTAATAAACTTCATCAAATACGTTTTAAACAATTAAATGCGTCATGAATATTCGGTTTATATTAATAACCCGGTAATTCAACATTTAATTAATTCTAAATTGAATGTGCTCATTTCGACCGAAAAGTTTTAATGAATTTTAATTTTTTTTATTATTATACTACAAAACAATTGTAAATTTGAATTCCCTCGCTTTACGAGGGAATAAATAATAAAAAGTAGTTCAATTAATTCGTAAAATAAATAGCTAATAACAGTTCACTCACAAATATTATACGGAGGGTTATTTTAAAGCATCAAACCGTAATAATATAAATAAAAAAATATTTTTGCCTCTAAAAATAACTCGTCAATATTTACGGCTCCAAAAAAAAGGGATATTTATTGTTATCCTGTAACACGATATGTGAAAGCTTTTATCCAGAGTGATCCGACGTCAAAAAATTTAACAATAAAAGCCATTGAGTGTCGCAAAAATAAATGATGATATTAAAAATAAATAAAATAATTTATTTAGTACTTGAGAGTTAATTTTTAATTAAAATAACTAGTTGCAGAGTATCGAATTTATTGGAATTTAATTATTACATTTATTGGAATTTAATTATTACATTACTTACAGGTGAAGCACGCGACGAACGAGGGAGATAAATAAAATAAACTAGTGATCGATCTCTGTGGCGCTCACACATTGACCTTGTCTGATGGTGAATAAAGTATATTGACAAAGTGATTACCGCTGAGTTTAGATAACAAATAACACAATAATCATAATGACAATGATTGAAAAAAAATACATAGGATAGAGGTTAACCTGGAGGAGAGATTTTATCAAAGCAGACCGCTCCGATCGTCTCACAGGTAATTACTTATAAATGTGATTTGGGTGATCGATTACCCAATGACGACAGTAACAATAATAATAACCCCGAATTAATGATACTTTTTCTAGGAAGTGCTGGAATATTCGCTATTTAAAGCCGGGTCATCGCGACCACCTACTCCGGGGGTATTTTTACCGGAAAATTAAACTTTCGAATAGAAATAACTCCGAGGGATCTGTAATTCAATTTCGGAGTTATTATCTATTTTTTGTGGACACGGAAAGAAATTATTAATGGCCATGTAAGGTTTACATTTTTAAGTAATATATTTATAAAGAGAAATGGTAAATTTAAAAGTAACAATTAAATAAAAATATAAATTCATAAATTCATAATTCATAAATTCAAGCAAGTAAATAAAATTAGCCTGAAAATTTTTCTAAATTGATTTTGTTTTACTTCAGATCTATTTACAATTAACAAGAGTGTTTTGTTAGCCATTTAGAAATGTAATTTTGAAAAAGTCATTCGAAAAGAACTTTGTTCTTGAGAATTTTTATAATTCTTCAATACCAATATCTTGAAGCAAGGTTTGATGACCTAAATCATTTTTGAACATCAGGCACTGTCCCACAAAATATCATCGGTATTATCAAAGTTTAATTTTCAGCCATGGTCATAGTTTATAAATTTTTTTTTTCAATATCTAATTATGTTAAAAAATCTTTTTTTTTTATTTTTATAATCTTAGACACAGGTGATGATCATAAAAGAAATTATAAAAATTTTTAGATATCGGCTAACTTTTAGAAAAAATTTTATTGTTAAATTGAAGCTGTTATTTTAGACACTGAAGTTAGTTAACTGACAAAAAAATTGTTAATAGAAAATTTTTAAAGCATTTATTAGATTAAAATTAATTTAGATTTTTGATCATTTTAATAATTATTGTAATAATAAATTATGGCAAAAAAAATTGACATTAGAAATTAAAAATTCTATTTTTTAAAAATAATTTTTTTGGAACAAATTTGTTAAATAAAATTTAAAAATTAACAGCTTTCAGCTAACTTCACTATAATAAATTGTACCGAACAGATCCGCCATCATTGTTTTTGATAATTCCAACTCAAAAATGATTTATTTAATTTTATTTAATTATTTACTGATATAAACTCTAAATAATTTTTTTCTAAATCTAGAAGTCGGCAAAATTGTAATTAAAATTTTTTTTCTTCAATTATCTTCAAAATTCATGACGATAAAGTCGATGCTAAGTTTGCTAAAAAATCAACATCATAACCTCATATTTTTAAAAGTATAAATTAAAAAAATGAAATTTTTTTTTTTTTTTGTTAAATAAAATGAAACAATTTCACAAAAAAGTTGCTTTAAATAAATTAATAAAATAATATTAAATCATGAATAATTAATTATTAATTTATGCGACTGTCCATTAATAAGAAGAAATACTAAATAAAAATTTCTTTTAAATATCTAGAGTGTCAAAGACAATGAATAAAATTAATAAAAAACAATTACCAAATGTTTTAGCTTCACGAGCACGTGCAAGTAATTCATCAATTCTATTTCTGCGAAAGTAAGTTCCAGCAATGTCTCGCCATTTGGAGCTCTTGGCCTCATTCACCCGCGACTCATCATCACTGGTATGCTCATCGTCATTGTGTTCGCCGCTATTGTTGCTCCCATTGCTATTATTATTGAGATCCGCTTTAAGCCTGAAATTACCGTCGCGGGTCAAAGGTGGCGGCGGTGGCATAGGTATCCTGAACGATGCGTCAGGTAATCTCCAGCGATTTAAATCGTCGCTCCAAGTAGCCGAGGAGCGTACCGCCACGAGGTCACGGAACGGACAACCTGGCCTCAGATAAGGTATCATAGCTTCACATATCTGTGTTGCCAGCAGCTCACGGCGCAGGAGTTCACGTCGTTCCGCGTCCCAGGATGCCTGCAAAAAAAATCCAAGGATATAACGGTACACTTTAATGCGCCAGTGTTCTACTATCTACAATAAGTATCCAAGCTAGTTTAATCTGTCTACCATAACGGTTTATTTTCTCAATAAAAATTATTATATACTGTGTATTAAATCCACTAGGCATATATATACCATACCTGCAAATCCAGTGCCTCAGCTTCGAGCTGTTTTGTGCGCTTGGCCATTCTCTTCAATGCGTCCTCAGTTGTCCTCAATTGCCCGTAGACTTCGAATGCACTCCCGCTGCCATCCTGAGCGCTGGCTTCTAAAGCAGCGGCTAAAATCTCAAGTCGTCTTCTTCTTCTTTCTCGCCTTTTTCTCAGCTCGGTGTTTCCTTGAGCTTCACCGCCAATTGTCAGCCGCTCTAATCTAGTGATGTGAAGCAAAGCATTAGCTTATCCATCAATTGACCAAATAAAAAAAAATGACAACAGGTCATTTTTTAAATTTAATGGCAATTATCGTGAAATTATAAATAAAATGACTTGAAAAATTATTAAAAACTTCGGATTGAAAAATTTTGGCGGTCATTTTCCATCTAAGTAAGGTAAAAGACCCAGTTATTGACACTTGAAATTTTATTTAAATTAAATAAAAAAAAGTCAACTCTAATAAATTAATAAATATAATTTTTTAATTATAAATTTTAAGATAAATAATTTTTTTGAGGATATTTTATATTTTTAGATAAATTTTGTGTTTGTATTGATTGATATAGTAATCGTTTTTAACAAATAATTTGTAGATGAATTAATTTCAACAAATTTCACCGCACAGAAAAAAAAATTACATTATATAATGTAAAAGTGGCGCTAAGTATAAAAAAAAACTGGAAAAATTACAGTTCAAGATTGTAATTATTACAGATTTTATAAAAATTACATTGTATAATGTAAATATTACATTGAAAGCTCTGAAAATTAACATTCAAAGTTTGAATTTAAAAGAATGTTATTTTGAACTGTAATTTTTCTAGTTTTAAATTCACAAGGCACTTATTATTATTTATAATGTAATTTTTCTTTTTTTCGTGCAAATTCTCAAGTCTAAATAATTGACCGAAAAATTTTTGACGTAAATTATTTATTACCGTCAGAATTTTTAGATAAAATTTAATTTTATTTTGAATATTTAAAATATTTAAATTGCATATGAAATAGGTTGGTTTCTTTTTTTGAGAGAGAAATTTTCGTAAAAATTTAATTAAAATAAGATAAAAGACCCAGTTCTTGACACTGGCCTAGTTATTGACACCTACAATTTAATTTTATTTAAAAAAAACAACAAACCAACTCTAATAAATTAATAAATATAATTTTTGAATTATAAATTTTAAGATGATTCGTTTTATAATATATTATTTTTTTAATTAGAATAAAATTACAAGTGTTAAATAACTAGGCCAGTACCAATAACTAACCAATAACTAATAAATAATCAAGTATATAATTTTTAAGAACAATATTCTTGATTTAAGGAAATTTTACTTGATTTAAGAATTTTATATTTTTGGTTCAAAAATTTTTTTTTTTAATCAAGTTAATTTTTTTTTCCAGTGTAGGTCTTTTATTCACATTAATTACAATTATTTTTAGTAACCCTGTTAATTAACGGCAAAAACTATTGGACCTAAGTGTAAATAAATAAATAAATAAAAAAAAATGCTCATGAATTTTTGTGACTGACCAAAAAAAAATGACAAAAGTTAAAAATGACCGTAATTTCACATCACCAACGCTAACCTCTTCATGACCTCTTTTTGCGCTGCTTCCCGTTTTTTCCTTCTGCGTTCATCGACTTCCCTGCTAGTCATCGGCAAGATTTTGCTGTCATTATCATTATCTTTACTGCCTTCGTACCGACTCCTCAAGGCATCCAGCTCATCCCTGAGTTTCTGGGCAGTGCTGGTATCCTCAGGCTCTCTCTTAGCTCTCTCAACTTCTTCCCTCTCTTCATAGTCTTCCTCGTAGTCAGCAGTCTTGGGCGAGCTCTCCAGCAGCTTCCTCAGCCGCTGCAACTCAATCTGATACTGCCTCAGAAGCGCGTCCTTGGGATCTTCATTGACTATAGGTTTGTTTTTTATGCACCGAGCTCTTGCGGCGTACCTGAGAGTGCTAAGAGTTTCTTCGGCGTCGACGTCCGCCGGGCTGATGCAAGCGATCATCAAGGTCCGGGCATTCCCTCCCAAGCTGTCACGCAGTAGCCTGGTCAGCTTGCTGTCTCTGTAGGGCACGTGTCTGCCGTTACCAGCTGCCAGGGCACTGATAACGTTACCCAGCGCTGATAAGCTCAAATTTATGCTCGCTGCTTCCTTCAATCGATCGCCTGTTGCTCCGGTTCTCGCTTGACGCTCCGAACCAGCCAGATCTACTAAATGTAACTGACCTCTTCGCACGGCACTGCCGCCCTTTTTCCCGCTGCTCTCACCCATCGCCAAAGCCTCCAGGGATATTGTCAGGACCGCGTGACTTCGCGAACTGGAAGCATTCATTTTTGTAAAAGCTGCGACACGTCTTTTGTCACCCTGCTCTACTAATTTAGCACACTCGGATGCGTTTTTTACTGTTACTTCCCGCAATCCGCCAGCTACGTAAGTTCCTCGCTGAGGATCTTCTTTCAGCTGGAGAGCGCCTTCGACTAGATTGTCCTGGAATTTAAGGAATATTTCATTTATATCTTGTGAACTATTGAAATTTTTAAAGATATAAGCTCACCCCGACATTATCCCCTTAACGAGGCCTTTCATTTGAGTACCTACATCAATTTTTCATATATTTATATATATTATATATATGTATATATGAAAAATATATCAAAAATACAAGTGGGTACTCAAATGAAAGGTCTCTATAAGTGTAACAGCATGATGAGCTTATATCTTTAAAAATATCATAAGTTGACGAAATATAATATAATTTTTTAATTATTGACATTTTTAAAGATATAAGCTCATTCTGATGTTACACTCATCGAGACCTTTCATTTGAGTACCCACATCAATTTTTCATATATTTTATATATTTATGTATATTATATATATGAAAAATATATAAAAAAAATTCATGTGGGTACTCAAATGAAAGCTCTTAATGAGTGTAACATCATGATGAGCTTATATCTTTAAAAATGTCAATATTTAAGAAAGTACAGTATAAAATTTAACAAAAGTCATTATTTAATAAACCAAAATTTTATTTTTTAATTAAAAATTAATTAGACTTTAAAAAATAAAAAATTTCTCAATCTTTTATTTTTAAATAATAAAATTACACTAAAACCCGAGATAAAACGTTACATTAAAACTTGAGTTAAACCCGATAAAGTAATTTATAATTTTCTCTATACTCCACGAATATCTTCTTAGCAACTTCCGAAGAAACTTAATATAAAAGAAAAAGCAAAGGAGGTTGTAGACCCTCGCTGACTTAAAGCGACAAGTAGCTGTAATCTGAGCACTAAGAAATTTAGCAATTTACAAAGTGATAATGATGAATAATAAACTATCTTAATAATAATGATAATGAATTTAGGGAATACTCGGGTCGGGTTTTGCCCTAAAAGTCCAACAAAAGCAACGTCAAAAGCACTTCAACCGTCAGATACCAGCCGCAGCGATGTTGATCCAGTGTCTGTGGCGATGTTACGCCGCTGACAAAGCCATCAACAGTGTAGCAACCTGGAATATTTACATTAAGGACCCGGCACCTGGCGGACAACCCTCCACGCCGCTCGGCAAGGTGAACTATTAATAATATACCGCATTTAACTACTCCATATCACAAGTAGAACGTTTAGCTGTTGACTGTAAATGTTTACTAGTTGCTTCTCATGTTTTTGAACGTTAATATGGCAATCCGTTGCTGTTTTTGCAATTTTTTGTTTATTTATTTTTGTTATTATTACGATAATTATTTTTTGAAGAAGCAATATGATTTAATTGGTAAATATTTTTTGACAGAGAGAATATTTTTTAAGCTATGACAATAATTTATTTTAATAATTTTATCTTTAAATTTAAAACTCTAAAAAAATACAATTTTTTTTAAATAAATTTTTGTTGAAAATTAGATAAATTACAGAGAATTTTAATTTATTATTATTATTATTTAAAAAAAAAATATTCCTCTGTAATTTGTAGAAAAATTAAATTTTTCTTTAAAAAATATTTTATTAAAAAAATTCTCTCTGCACACAATTGTCAAACATAAAAATAAAATCGGGAAATTATTATTTTTATTTGTCAGTCGTATTAAAGGCACTTGTGAATTTTGAGCATTTTTGATCAGCCAGAGACTTTGTTTAGGTAAATTCAATCATGGTAGTTAAACTCCTCATTTTGCAGTAGAGCATTAAGTGTTCCCATTTTCAAATAATTTTCACTAATTACTCTATTAAAAGAGTGTTTTAAATAATTTTTGACCCGGCTCAAATTTATTTAAAAATTAAAGTCTTGAGCTGGAGGAAAAATTATTTTTTTTTACTGTTCTCAATATAAGATAACCAAAAGTTGTCATATGGTAGGCAATTGATAAACCAACCGTAATGTATTTCAGTTGATTTGTGTAAAGAAGATGGTATGTAAATGGTTTAGATTTATTTTATTTATTTTTTATATCTCCTTATGCATGTTTTATTCTTTTCTTTTCATTTTTATTATTATTATATTCAATTATTTTTTTTTTTATTTTTAATCATTCAAATATTCGGCTAATTTACTATCATCAGTCATTTTTTTATATCAATCGCTGTAATTGCACGGATATTTTATTTTGATAAAAATTTTTTTTCGCTTTAGCTTTAAATAGACACCGGAAATTCATAAATAAATTAGTAATTACTTTAATAAAAATTAGTATAAATTTTCCAGACAAGATTAACCCAGAATTTAAATAATCAATAAACATGATTAAATAAAATTATTAAAAAATTTTCCTATAAAATTTAATATGTAGATTGTAATTCAAAATCTATATCAGAGAAATAATTTAATTAATGGAATGCTCCAACATGTTTTAAAATATTTTAATGAAAATTTCAAATATTCAATTTCAATCTATTAATTTTAACGATCAGTAATTTTTAATTATTACATCGTATATTTTAATTTAATATTCATTAATAATTCTCAATTAATTGCAGCTGGTGATTATGTAATTATTAATAATTAATAAATAATAATTAATAATTAATTATTGATTATTAATTATTAATAACAATTATTATCAATAATTATTATGAATGACGATTATTAATAATTGATAATCAATTATTAATTACTTATTATTAATTATTATTTATTAATAATAATTATTGATAATAATTATTAATAATTAATAATTAATTATTGATTATTAATTATTAATAATAATTATTGTCAATAATTATTATGAATGACGATTATTAATAATTAATTATCAATTATTAATTACTTATCATTTATTAATAATAATTATTGATTATTAATTATTAATAATCGTCATTCATAATAATTATTAATAATAATAAAATTATTAAAAATAAAAAATTTAATTTTAAAAAAAATTCCATCATAAGCTTTGTTAGAAAGTTTCGACATCTCAATGAACAAAAAAATACAATCTATGGATAGAGAGCGTTTGTGTAGCTTACAACAATATCCATATCTCCAGCTTGATGTATTATTATTGCACGTGCATGAGTTTGTATTGCGTGAGCGCATATTGTAATGTATGTCAATTCCATTTACTCATTCCACTCTTATTACTGTTGATTGCCGCTACTGCTAAATTTCTCTCTCTATTAATAAATATTACTCTATTTATCTTTATTCTCTGTCTCTCTACAATTTTCTCTGTTTTCTGTATACCTTTGCGCACTTATTTATGTAACACTTTACGTGAATGGTATGTGGTGGCTTGCACGTTGAACAACGAAAATCCTAACTTGAGGTAGAGTGGTTTTTCCGGTGTAACGGGATACTCATCCTTTGTAAATATAATAATAGTTACTCTCTCCCTTAAGTTCCATTACTCAAGGTATAATAATTATATTCTGTTAGATCTTAAATTACCAAGTCATTATCCAGTCACTTGAAAAATTGCTATAAAATATTAATTAAAGCTATTATTATGATATAAAAAAGGCTGCAAGTATCCCGCTAGACCCTTGGGGACTCGAAGTAGAGACTGAAGTGTGTTGGTTGGGGTGGGAAGCCTATAAAAAGGAACCTAGAATCTAGTGCATGTTGTGTCCGACGTTGTGTAATGGGAGGGCACCGGGGGTTCAGTCTCTGATGATCCAGGTGGCAAAGAAGGCGAGCGTGCTGAAGCGGAGAAAATCCCGGAATCGGATGGAGATGCAGGGCTCCCAGACCTCTGGGCTGCCCTCTATAATGACGCCGAGTTCCGGACCTGGAACTGGAACTGGAACCCAGACCGACAGCCAACGAATCGACAACGAGGGCGACGTCGTGTTCTACATGGAGGAGCCCAAAGCAGGAACGCCCAACAGAGCTCGTCGGGACAATAGGTGACTACTTATTTATTTATCTATTTCACTTGTCTCGCTATTCGACATCGATTTCCGAGTTTAATTTAAAGAGGAAACTCTTAATGTCGAGGTTCTTTTTTTTTGTCCTTTATAACCTCCTAGAGCAAGTGCTTTTTTTATTTTAATTTTGGTAATTTAAAAAATATAAATTATTTTTCCGAGAAAAAAATCTTTATTATAATTTTTAGTTTTTTAAATAATTTTACAAAACTCAAATTTTATTTTTTGTTACAAAAAAAAATAATAAAAAAATTATTAAACACTTAAATATTTTTTATTGGTTTAATTTTTTGATAATAATTATCAAATTTAATAAAAAAAAATTTTTTTTTAATTTTTAATAAAAAATTATTAAATCTTTAATAATTCATTTTTTGTTTAAAAAAAAATAATATAAATAAAAAAAAAAAATAAAAAATGAAGCATTTGATCTATACGAGGTTGCAGCAGTGCTAAGAAAGAGTTTAGAGTGAAATGGTGATTAGGGTATTTCCTATTTCCAGGGGTAGCCTGTTTACGTCGCAAACCAGCTCGGTGACAGAAGCTGCCAGCGACGAGATCGATATCGACATCGAAGAGCCCCAGAGGGTAACAACGTGAGTATTGCTATTTACTGTCTTATGAACGGAAAACACATGTGTCAAGATAAAGATATAGATATATTTATTATGGCTTTAAATCTCTTGTCTGATAGACGCGTTCTCTGTATTCCAAAGCCTCGTCCTCCAAGAGGCCACTCTACACCAACTCGATAAATGTCAATATTTTTTTATAACCTCCCGGGAGATATTTTTACAGCCTTTCTTTTCTGAGTATTGATTTAAACTCCTCTACATATTTTAAATGTTTTCTTTTTTTCTAATATTCATCGGTGTTGAAAAATTTATAAAGTAACAATAAATATTTTTTCAATTATGAATTTTTTAAAACCTCGGACTGATTTTTTTAGATTGGATTTATTTATTATTTTTTTTCAATGAAAAAAATTAAAATTTTACTCATAAAAATTTTATAGTTAAATTTGGTATTTGACCTTGTATTTCGTTAACTGATGACATTTTTAAAGATATAAGCTCATCCCGATGTTACACTCATCGAGACATTTCATTTGAGTACCCACATCAATTTTTCATATATTTTTCATATATTCATATATATAAATATATAAAATATAT
>CAJNRD030001117.1:815109-827213 GCA_905319865.3 Cotesia congregata | reverse complement strand
ACGTTTATTGAAAAATTTTTGAAAATTTTCAGTCACGAAATTAATTAAAAAAATCATTAAAACTAGACAAATGATAGTTTATATTGAAGGTAATTAAATGAAGTTTAGGATAAATCTGATAGATTTTATCTATCTTTTGAATCTGGAAAATTATTTTCATAAAATCTACGAAATTCAAAATTTTTTGAAAATGAAAAAAATTTTTAAACACCCACAACTCGTAAACTAACCGGCCGATTTTGCTCATCTTCGAACTTGATCTTGGTATTGATCCACAGAATAAGCTCACAAAATTTCATGACGATCGGTTGAGAACTGTGGGCGCAATCCTGCTGACATGGCGCGTTATATCACATATACATACATAAATACATATATAAACTTTTGAGCCAATGCCATTTTTCGACATTACTCGATGAAATGAAACATATTATGACAAAATTTTATAAAAATTACGATATGAGACCGGCTACAATAGATAGATTTCTAAAGAAATCTACCTAAAAAAACAGAGTTATGGAATAAAGTATTAGGTGCAGAGGCGGAGCACATCAGGTGGAAAGCAAGACAAGTTATGTGTACTGAGCAGAGCAGAGTAGTATAAAGTAAATATATAGTTATAAAGATACTCTTTTGGATTTTCAGGCTCACCGAGGCGCATCGAAACGCGATAAGGGCCATCAGAAAGATCAAGTACTTTGTAGCACGGAGAAAATTTCAACAGGCGCGAAAACCTTATGATGTCAGAGACGTTATCGAACAATACAGTCAAGGGCATTTGAATATGATGGTGCGAATTAAGGTGAATATATATTTTATATTATTTTATTTACAATTATATGCTCCATTCATTTTACCGGTAATTGTTATCATCCAATTAACGATCTAGTTTTTATATTTTATTATTATCGACATGGAAAACAATTTACAGCGCACTGACCGTATACAGTTTTTTTTTTTTATTAACTTATTGGAAATTTTCCTTTAAATAGATTTATGTTTGAACTTTATTTACATTGTCAATAGTTATTCATTAATAATGATGTTAATTATCAGATTTTATAGTAATTGTTCAATTTTAAGATAATTTAATTTTTCTTTTTGCAAAAAATTAATATTTTTTTTATAAGAATAATGTTAAAAATTTAATAATTAAATTTATTTAATTTTTTATTTATAAATTAACTTTACTAAAAGATAAAAAACAAAGAAAATCTCCGAATAGAAATAACCAAGTTTATTTGTTTTCCATTTTCCGAAACAAGATAATAAGTATCTGGTGTCCTGAATGGGAATATTGGTTTTGCGTGTTGCAGGAGCTACAGAGGAGATTGGATCAGACCCTGGGTAAGCCAGGGAGCTATCTGGCGGGAATCGACCGGGCTGGCAATGTGAAACCCATGACGATCGGCGCACGTTTGTATCGCGTTGAGCAGCAGGTGAGTAGGAGAAGAAAACTCAGATCATTTAATTTTTCTTCCTCAAGTCTAAACAATCGCTCTTTATTTATTTTTTTTTTTTAATTTCATCTTCTGCTCTGATATTCTGTAGACCTGCGATAGCTCCTCTATTTTTCTGTAATTGTAATCGACTGGATAATTAGAAGCGAATTTAATTTAATAACTTGACAAAATTCTAACCGTACTTGATGCAGCCAGTATTTATTCTTTATCGATGTAGATTAAAGTTTAAAGATTGATAATCGCTAATTGAAAGGTGTAATAAAATATCGACGGTCTAATTAGCAATTTGTCTAACTCCTTATTTTTTAGAGGATGATTTTTTAATATTTTGATGTAGTAATAATCCAATTATAAATTATTTGAATGATTCAAACCTAAATATTATATCTCTATTAGATATTAATGATATGGATATGGTTTTTTAAAGTGATAATAAATTTTTCAGAATTGTTTTCAGTGACCAATTGTATATTATATAATTAGAATTTGATCAGCCTATAGGGTCACATAATAAATTTTGAACTAATTGTTTTTTTCGTACAAATAGAAGATTTTCTAAAATGTACACGGAAAGAACAAGATTATACTGGATATAATCCCAGATTATACTGAGTGAAAAAAAATTTTCAGATAGTAGCTAGTATAATCCAGATAACAATTAGTATAATCCAGATTACAATGAGTATAATCCAGATATTATTCAGTATAATCTGGATTATACTAGCTACCATCTGAAATTTTTTTTTTTTTCGCCTCAGATTTCACTGAGTATAATCTGAGATGGTATCCAGTGTCATCTTGTTCTTTCCGTGTAGCTAGACAATTTGCTAATTAGAATGTTGATATATTGTAGGTGATATGAAGTTCACCGGGTCAGCTAGTTTGTAATATAAAATATAAATATATTTATGTAGGTTATTATTTATTGAAAGCCAGAAATCTAAGACAGCCAAGCCAAGCTTGACTCTCCCGTATAAATTTTTCTTATTCAGTTGCCATTCATTTGGCCTCTCCATTCATCTCTCCCCCTTTCAGTCTTGTCACATTCATTCATTTCTTACACCATTTTTTAGCTCCCGCTCGAACTAAACCCGCGGAGAGTAAAAAGGCCGCACTATACTATCTTTAAATCTTGTTTGACTAAAAAAAAACTCCCGACAATGAGGACGAGGATGAGTATGACCGCTTTTTTATAACTATGAAAATTAAAAAGGATGAAGAATTTATTTGCACATCTCTTTCGCGTTCAGGTGTAATCACTGAAAACATTCTCGTGAATTTTATTTCGGGAGTTTTGGGTCGAGAATATAAAAGCTTACGCTCATTAAAATTTTTTAGTTGTATTATGGATGTTCTTTAGTTACTAACAATTTTTTTTAATGATCAAATTATTATTGTTGTTATTTAAAAAGATAGTTTTTTATTTTAAATACTAAATTATTATCTAGTCGCTATAAAAATGGCTTAGAAAATTTTCTACAAAAAATAGCTATGAACTATCGAGCTACCTTCAATATTTTAGGAATTATAGTTACATAAATAATCTTTACATAGTTCAAAAGAAAAAATCATCATTTAGTTATTATAAAAATAATCATAACTCCTTAAATATTGATTTTTAGAAAAAATTACAAGAATCTAAAATTGTAGCCTATAAAATTTCCTACAAAAAATGTCTTAAAGCTATCGAGCTATCTCTAATATTTTAGGAGATACAGTGTCTCTAACTATCACTTATTATTCAGTCACTGTAAAAACTACCATAACTCCTAAAATATTGATTTTTAGAAAAAATTATAACTATCCAAAATTGTTGCCTATAAAATTTCCTACAAAAAATCTATATAAACTATCGAGCTATCTCCAATATTTTAGAAGATATAGCTACTTAAATAGTGCTCAAATAGTTGAAAATAAAAAATGATTATTTAGTTACTGAAAAAATGGTCATAACTCCTAAAATATTGATTTTTGGAAAAAATCATAAGAATACAAAATTGTAGCCTATAAAATTTCTTACAAAAAATCTTTTTAAACTATCGAGCTATCTCCAATATTTTAGGAGATACAGTGTCCCTAACTATCATTCATTATCCAGTCACTGTAAAAACGACCATAATTACCATTATTACGACCATTAAAACAGCCATTAATAAAAAACCAACTTTACAGTTGGCAGTGATGGACAAGAAGCTTGACCAACTAGTATACGTGCTGAACGCGATGGCCCAAAAGCAGCAGATACCGCTGAGAAGCATAGAGGACGAAGTGTAACAAGCTGACACAGCCGAGAGTACCAGCCTAGCTATAATAGCTATTATTACGGAGCATGAACATCAGCGACGACTCTAATTCCACTCATCCATGATATGAGCTTTACTTTATCTTTTAACAACTCGCAAAGTTATCAAGCTTCTAAAGCTCGCGATTACGTTACATAAATATATAAATAAAACCTCATACAGATGCAAGCCCAGAAAAAGTGGGGAGATAAAAGCTCGGCTTTTCAAAATACAATCGATTATTATATCATTAGTTAATGAATTATTTTAATTTTAAATAGAAAAAAATAATTTATACGCACATTACGATACTCGAGAATAATTCGCGTAATTAAATACTACTAACGTTAGCCTCGTCTCAATAAAAATAAAAAAATAAATAACTATTTATTATTTATTAAATAAATATATTTATTAATCGATAATCGAACGTCCGTTACTTGAATTGTAATATAAAATTAAATATTAATTAAAATAGCAATCGTCAAGCACTATCGCGTAGTTTTTAGAATTATTTATATTAAAGTCACTTATTAATTATGAACATCGATATTGTTTAATTAAGTTATTAATAATAATTATAAAAAAAAAATATATAGTGAGCGTACTCAAACAATCGACGGATTTTTTCCAGCTAAATCATTTTTTTTACTAATTATTTAAATTTGTAAAGTGTAAATATTATTTGGGTATTATTTAGTAGGGACACGTCACTATTTAGAAGGTAAGCTTTTAATAGCAATTAGGAATTTATTATTAATTATTACTGTTATTAATAATCATTATCATCAAAAGGAGGGTCCAAAGTGTTTTATTTATTTTTTTTTAAAGGATAAAATGGAGGGATTATTTTTCAGAGCGAATTTAATGAGGCACAAATTTAATATAATTATACTATTATTGATTTTATTTTATATTATGATTTATGAGCCGGGATAATGTATATTTATGTAGATTATATTATATATTTTATGTACTGATAAAAAAATTTATTTTATGAAAAAAATTTTTATTTTAGAAAATTAAAACATAAAATTTTGCTTTAAATAATAACTTTTGTTAAATTGCACTGTACTTTCTTCAATATTGACATTTTTAAAGATATAAGCTCATCATGATGTTACACTCATCAAGAGCTTTCATTTGAGTACCCACATCAATTTTTCATATATTTTTCATATATAAATATATATAATATATATAAATATATAAAATATATGAAAAATTGATGTGGGTACTCAAATGAAAGGTCTCGATGAGTGGAACATCGGGATGAGCTTATATCTTTGAAAATTTCAATAGTTCACAAGATATAAGTTCATATAGATGATTGTTTTGGCATTAATTATATTTTATTATTTTGTAATCATATACAAACAGATAGAGTAATGCATGACTGCCTTTTCATATTAATATAAACGGTCCGTTTGACAATCGCGTAAACGCTAGAACGGGTGCATATAATTAATAATAATAATAATAATAATAATAATAATGATGATAATGATTATTAATTGATCATATTGAGAATAGTTTGTAAATGAATAATACACTGCTTTGAGCCTCTTTGGTGCAGTCTTTGCACACTCTATGGTGCCTATCATAAAACTTTTATCTACTTCACTACTAGACTACTCTCAAATCATGATAATAACTAATGTTAATTTATCCATTAGTGATCAATTCACTGTTAATTGAATATTTTTATCTTAGCAGTTTAATCTTGTTACAAAATTTTTATTTTTAGTTTTAATTTTATTAAAATTGTTTATTTTTTTTTATTAAAAAATTTGGAAAAATCATTTTGTAAAATTTAATTAAAAAAATTATTTTTTATAACAAGAACTGCTTAAGAAATATAAAATACAAAATTTAATAACACTCAGGAACAAAAAAGGGTATTTTAAAGAATTTATTCACTTAAAATTAAAAGCAAAAATAAAATTAAAGAAATATATAATAAATAATATATTTTTAGTTAAACAATAAAAAAAAAATTAATTTATCACACAATTATGTTTACTGTGATGAAGCAATATAATATTTAAATACTAAACACTAATTACTAAAAATAAAACTACCGCGTACTTTGTGTATAAAGCCGAAAGCAAGTAGATTATTTATTTGTTTTTTACATTTTTCTATCGCCCGATTAATTTTATTTATTTGTATAGACTAATTAAAAACTAGGTAGAAAATTATTGAATTTATCTATTTAAAAAATAATAATCAACGGTGGAGGATTACGATATACATTTCAAGCTAAATTATTTTAATTAAAACTTACTCTAATAATCGTACTTACGCTCTTAAATAATTGGCTCTGTAAAAAAAGTAATGAACTTTCCGACTTTTTTAAAAAACATTTTCAATTTTCGATAAAAAAAAATATTATAAATATTACATTGTTGGCGGATCGCCCGAATAATTAATTATCTTATTAAATTAATCATAATCATAAATAGTTTGCCACATTTAGAATTGAATTTACCTATTTAGAGTAATAACAATAACAATATCAATTTAAATCATTATAAGAGATATTCCGATCTTGACATTGAATTAAATTAATGTGGTTGTAATCCGAGAATTAAGGATCATGAAATAAGTTAATCAATTTAAATAATTATAAACACTTATATGTCGGCGAATTATAATTTTAAAGGATTATACATATATACATACATATTAATATATAACATATATATAGACTAAAAATTTAGAATATTTACGAAAGCTCTGCAACTCGCAGCTTAGATTGTGATATCACGCGACCTAGTTATCGAAAACGTCAATAATTTTTTTTCAAACACGCGTATGCCTACTTATAAATATTTATTATTATTATTATTATTATTATTTTTTTATTATTATTAATTTTTAATTTCTAAAAATTTATTGTAAATTAAATTGTTACCGTAAATAATAATGATAATAATAACAATAACATTAAAATCTAGCAATATTAAAAAAAAAAAATTAATAATTAAAAACGCAATGAGTATTAAATATATTAGGTTGTTTGAATTGAAATTACTGTCTTAAAAAATAAAAAAATAAAAAAATAAAAAAAAAAAAGTCTTGACATTAAAAAAAAAAAACAACTAAATATTATAATTGAAAAATAACTAAATCGCTGATAATAATGAAAACTATTTTTATAAAAATTATTTTAAAATTAACTAATTATTTACAACCAAACAATTAAAATTAAAATGAAATAATAAACCACTGTTGCTGATTATAATAATAAATTTATTTATTCATTGAAATATAAAAAAAACAATTGTTAAAAACAGAAAAAAGAAAAAGTTATATTTTTAAAAAATAAGATTAATATAATTTTTGTTAAGAAAAGTTCTATTGTTACTGAGTCAAAAAAATTTTAACTGTTTTTATTATTCTACATACTGTTGATCAGTAAAAAATGAAGCAAGAAATTTTTATTTGTTATTAATTATACTAACAAATTATAATAAATCTTTTTTAAAAAAAGACCAATACTCTCCCAATGTACAAATGAAGACCAAGCCTATTAAAATTGTAAAAATTAATAACCTTCGCTGACCAACTTTTGTCCGTACTGTCTGATTTTCCAATAAGAGTCTTGGCAGTATAAAATCTTAAATTTATTGTAATAACTGGTAAATGAAATTAAATACTTGAATTATTTTAAAAATAATAACAGAGATGCGCTTTAACTGCTCTAGTTTCGAGAGTCCTCGTTATTGATTATTTAATTGAATATTAATGTTTAATATATATTTAAAAGCAGTCATTAAAGTTTCAATAGTAATTTATTATTGTTTTCTATCCTTATAATTATTTTTGAATTAAATATCAAATTATTATTTGGTCACTTAAATGACTATAATTTCTAAAATATTAAATTTATGACAAAATTATAAGACCAAAATTGCAGCTTGAGAAATTTCTAACAAAAAATAGTCATAAAAAATTTAATTAAATAATTACTATAAAAACTTTCGAAGCTAGCGCAATAATTAGCGATGGTAAATAATTAATTAAACTCGATTAACTCAATCATATCACCGTAGTTGCCTATTATATACACTATCCACTAAATAAATCTATCTAGAATATCTCGTAAACAATAATAATAAATAAATAAAAATTCATTACTTTATAACTAATAATAATAAACACTACTACTATAATTAATAATTATATTGATAATAAAAATCGATTGTAAAATTTTTTATTTATTTTACGGTAAAGAAGAACTCTGTTCAAGTATCTACTAATTAATTAATAAAATAAAATTATAGAAAAATGCACTTATCACAGGGTTCTTCACTAATAAATAATAAATAATAAAATAAGTAATAACGATTATAGGAATAATTAAATTACTGTTAATTGTTTGGATTATTTATAATTTTTTATTAATAATTAAAAAGGTCACTTGATGTTTAATTAAATAAGAAATATTTATTCCTACAATTTATTGACGCAAAAATATTTTTGCAAGTGTCCTTCCAATATTTTAAAGATAGCGATTATTATTATTATTATTATTATAAAAATAAAAACGCTTTTAGTTATTACTTAATTAATAATTAACGCTACTTTTAGTGGTCCATTTCTCGAGTTTTCATTTAAAATCGTTTATTAATTAAAATAACAATTGTGTATTATTGATATTTTACAATTGCAGTAATATAATTTAATGTAGAATAGCTTCTATAGCGATTACTCAAATATTAAGGAAATGGACCAAGATGTATAAATTTATAAATAATACACGAGTAAATAAATAATTATTAATTATATATTACGTAAGAATAATTAATGTTATTATTTTAAAATATAAATAAATATGATGATTATTTATGCCTTGTCAAATATTGTAAATTTGTGACATTCATTTCTCTATTATGTATAATTATTAAATATAAATATTAAAATATTATAAAATTTTGTCTTTTTTTTTTAATTAATTCAAATATTAAGTTAATATTATTTCTTCAGGATTGTTAACTATAATGATTGTCTCTTCTATCATCTATAGTTAACAAATATTATCACTGTTGGTAAAGTAGAAAATTTACGGTATAATATTTCTCCACTTTTCCAGCTAATAATAATTATAAAATTAACAATAATTTTATTAATAATTTAATTTTTCTCTTTAATTAATATTTTTTAGTTTTATTAATTTTTTTAATTTAATGAATAGACAATAAGTACAAATTATAACACTGTATCTCCTAAAATATAACATTAAATAAAAATCATAACATTAAAACGTTTATTATAGAAAATTTTATCGGCTATAATTGCAGATTTTTTTATATAAAAATTATATTTTAGAAACTATGATCATTCTTATAGTAACTAGACAATTATTTAATTTATTAAATTTTAATAAATATTTTTTAACATTTAATAAATAATTATTAAATTCTATGATGTTAAAAAATCATTTATTAATAATTAATAAAGCTTATTAAATATAAAAAAATCCTTCTATCAGTGTAGTTTTGGAAAATTCCAACAGGTGGCGCATGGCCGCTGAATCTTCTCACTGCAAGAGAGTTAACTTTTATAAATTAAGTATTGAAATAAATTTTTTTAAAAGTTACACTGATAGAAGGAATTATTAACTATTAATAATTTAATTTATTTAAAGACAATAATTTAATTTATTAAATTTTAATAAATATTTTTTAACATTCAATAAATATTCTTTTGGGAATAAGGAAATTTATTAATAATTAATAAAGTTTATTAAATATAAAAAAAAAATCCTTCTAGCAATGTAGTTTTGGGAAATTCCAACAGATGGCGCATGGCCGCTGAATCTTCTCACTACAAGAGAGTTTACTTTTATAAATTAAGTATTGAAATAAATTTTGTAAAAGTTACACTGATAGAAAAATTTATTAACTATTTTATTTGAAGACTAAATAATTTAATAATTTAATTTGTATACCGACTAATTAACAATTCAATATTGAATAAATTCTATAGTAAAAAAAAAAAAACATCTAAATTTATAAAATAACCGAGCAACAAAACAAACCCAAGTTATCGTCGGTTTGTTCTCGTTAATTTCTTACCAGCATAACATCCATTCTTCTTTTTGGTAGCAGCTGTCGTCAGGTCGGACAACGAGTTGGACCAGCTGGTGACCGTCTCCGCAAATAAATCCCCGAACATTTCTTCCTAAAAAATAAATAAGTCTCTTTACTTTTTCCTTTTATCATAATCAATATCAAAATATAAAAGAATCTCTATAGAGAATCTCTAAAGATTTATCTTTAATTTTCCTAATTAACTCACAATCTGCTCGAGCAAAAACTCCAGAAATTTTTCCATAAAATATACAATTCGCATTATGAGGCGTGCAATGCAACAAGAAAGGCAGTGTCTTGTTTATAAATAAGAGCCAAGAGTTATAAGTTGATCTTGGAAGACGATCAGATAGCCGACAAGTAGATCTAAACAAGTAAATTCACATCTTGGTCTTGTACTTGCAGTACTTTACAGTTTCCGGTGGCGTCTATTTCTTTTAGTTTGGCGTCAAGTCTCTTTTGGAACTACTAGCTGTGTTAGAAGTAATCTAATCCTCCGGCTCTGGCGCTCGAATTTATAAATATTTTATGAATCGCGGGCACTTGCATCAACAAATGGACAAATAATGATGATAATAATAAATAATGAAAGAAATTAATGGTTGGAAACAAGTTTGTAACGTAACGTCTGGAGTTACCAGTCTAAAGTCTCCGGCCTCCATTCTCCAGTCGGCGGTTCAGTTCATTCATAAAGATCTTATTCTTGTCAATGCGCTTACTGTTAATGTTTACTACAAGCGACAATTCATCTGGAAATTTATTTTTTATAATTTTAAATAAAATAATAATATTAAATTAATTAAATATTTTTAATTGTTAAATTAATGAATACTTAACTAAGATACTCTACGGGTAATTAATTTTCTTAAACGTTCAATTACAAAAGATATCGTAAGTAGCGATACGATTAATAGTTTATAATTAATACGCTAAACTATCAGCAATTAGCATTAAACGTCCTATCCCGTATCCGGCAATTTAAACCTCTCGAGGATTTTTGCTCGAGCTAGAGCTGATTGCACGTAATATTATATATATATATATATATATATTAATATAAAATATATCGCGGCTAAACGCGTCAAACAGGAAAGAGTTAATGTGCTCCTGGCTCACCATGGAGAGTTAATATTACTTCAAGATAAAATATATATAATGCATAAAGTATTAAATGAAATGAAAAATGATAAAATAAACTAATGCAAAAGCGGTCTTGCTTCAAACAGGTTAGTTTATGAAAAACTTTATATACAATCAGTAATCAGTGTATATATTTAACGCGTATCTTTCTTATGATCTCAAATTACTTAACGGACTACTACTTTTTTTTTTTTAATAATTACTGAATTTTTTTATTAATTAAAAGATTTGGTAATAATTTTGATAAGCTTCAATTAACTGTTAATAAATGAATACAGAAATCCTAATCCATTTTTGTACTTTGGAACTTTAAATTACTAGCAACTGTAAATAAATAAAATTTTGCTTTATTAAATAATTAGTTTTGATAAATTGCACTGTACTTTCTTAACTATTGAAGTTTTTAAAGATATAAATTCATCCCGATGTTACACTCATCAAGAGCTTTCATTTGAGTACCCACATGATATTTTCATATATTTTTCATAAATACATATATGTAATATATATATATAAATATACAAAATATGTGAAAAATTGATGTAGGTACTCAAATGAAAGGTCTCGATGAGGGTAATGTTAAAATGAGCTTATATCTTTAAAAATGTCAATTATTCACAAGATGTACAAAGTCATTTATTAATTATTGACATTTTTAAAGATATAAGCTCATCCCGATGTTCCACTCATCAAAAGCTTTCATTTGAATACCTACATGATTTTTTTATATATTTTTCATATATACATATATATTATATATATAAATATACAAAATATATGAAAAATTGATGTGGATACTCAAATGAAAGGTCTCGATGAGTGTAATGTCAGGATGAGCTTATATCTTTGAAAATGTTAATAGTTCACAAGATACGTTATCTCTTAATTGTTGACATTTTTAAAGATATAAACTCATCCCGATGTTACACTAGTCAAGAGCTTTCATTTGAGTACTTACATGATTTTTTATATATTTTTCATTATATACATATATATATATATATATATATAATATATATAAATATATAAAATATATGAAAAATGCATGTGGGTACTCAAATGAAAGCTCTTGATGAGTGTAACACCGGGATGAGCTTATATCTTTAAAAATGTCAACAGTT
>CAJNRD030001117.1:795417-806171 GCA_905319865.3 Cotesia congregata | reverse complement strand
GGTGTTACACTCATCAAGAGCTTTCATTTGAGTACCCACATGCATTTTTGATATATTTTTCATATATACATATATATATATATATAAGTATAATAAAATATATGAAAAATTGATGTAGGTACTCAAATGAAAGGTCTTGATGAGTGTAACATCGGGATGAGTTTATATCTTTAAAAATGTCAATAGTTGACAAGATACAAGGTAATTTCTTAACTTCGTATCTATAGCAAAATTAAATAACAAATTTAACCATAATAACTCATTTTTTTCTCTTAATAATATAAATTTATAAAAAAAAAAAAAACATTGAAAATGTTTTTTTCACTTTATTATTCATTTTTTAATAAATTAAAAAATAATTTTTTTATTAAATTATTTAAAAAGAAATTTTTTTATCTCCAAAATTTCATTTATCTTTTAAAAATATAAGAATAAAAGTACCTGTAACGGGAAAAGCGTTTTCCGGCAACATGTACACAGCAAATATCAAAACTTAGATAAATAAAATAAATAACAAAATAATAATCCACTTATTGGCATATCACAAAACTGAAAACTATAAACTGTTATTGGAGTAAAATAACAAATGTTGATAAAATGGAGATAAAAATGTAAGGTGGCGGTTCGAGCAACCCCGGCTAGGCCGAGAGTCACGAGAGTACTCTGTTAGAGGTTGAGCCTGAGCAGTGTTGAGCCGCGGGGGCGCGGACGTATATGCTCGATTTGGGCGGATGGAAATCTGAGATTGCTCCATATCGGGCGATGTGCCCAAGCGAGCCCACTAAAGCTCAACTTAACTGTTGAATATCGCGGAACACTCTTGCCTCTTGCTAGTGATATAGTTATATAGTCATACGCCGTAATATAGCTTGATGTTTACTCTCTAATTTCACTGTTACGATTATATATTACACATATTAAGTGATATCTCGAGCCTCGACACGCGACTGCCGGTCTAGACCCAATCCCAAGGTGTAGTTTTAGTCGATCTTTCCCACTTACTCGAGATCCGAGTCGAGGTATATTTAAATGTCATCGTTTATCGTAATACAAACGTAGAAATATATCCACTTATAGAAGAATTTATTTACTATGATTAAATTTACTTATTAGGAAAGATTTTTTTAAGTATTAAAATTTAATAAATTAATTGTCTTCAAATATAAATTAAATTATTAATCATTAATAAATCCTTCTAGCAGTGTAACTTTAAAAAAATTTATTTCAATACTTAATTTATAAAAGTTAACTCTCTTGTAGCGAGAAGATTGACCGGCCATGCGCCACCTGTTGGAATTTTCCAGATCTATATTGATAAAAGCATTTTTTTTATATTTAATAAACTTTATTAACTGTTAATAAATGATTTTCTAACATCATAGGATTTAATAAATACTTGTTAACTATTAATAAATGTACTATCCTCCCAAATAAATATTTATTGAATGTTAAAAAATATTTCCTAAAATTTAATAAATTAAATAATTGTCTTCCAATAAATTAAATTATTAAATAGTCTTTAATAAAAAATTTATTAACTATTACTAAATATTTACCGAGCCATCTAATGTTAAAAAATAATTTATTAACAGTTAATAAAGCCTGTAAAATATTAAAAGCCGAGTCTCTTAATAAAAGGCATTTTTAAAAATAAGATTAAACAGGAAGAATACATTAATATTATTGGATTGAAAGTGGAAAGTTTAGTTGTTGACATATTGTTGCCAGGTATTGGGACACATTTTAGCGTGGGCGAGGAGTTACTTGAGCCTATAAGGAATATAATATAATATAATATAATATGAACGCCTCCGCGCATAACTGACAGAGGGAGAATTACTAAACTTTAAAAAGATTTTTGCCGCGGGAGACATCTCGACTGCGGGCACTACTCCCACTGGTGACTCCCAGCCACGGTTTTAAGTCTCAAGTTTAAGCCGAACGGTGTACCTATATATATAATAATATATATTACACACTATATCCGGGTATTGTGCTCTAATGTCGATATTTCATTGATATTTTACTGAAAATTTTTTTCTTGGCTAAAATTAATTAAAAAAAAAATAATAGAATTTATAGAGAGGCCACATAAAAATGTACATTACGAATATAAATATAAGTACAGGATTTTACGAGTGTAGACTGGTGGCAAAGTTAGTACTGATGGTGTGTGGGCGATATTTTTGGCTCGGAATTAGTATACTCTACGCATTGGACATCATATTCCATTATGTGCATAAATATATACATAAATAAATAAATAAATAAATAAATGAATGTATGTATGCATGGAAGATTTATACATTTATTTATTTAGCGGACGAAATAATGGATAACAACAACAATAAAGTAGCCTTAAAGTAGATTATTCTTGTACGGCTGTCGTTTGTTCCTCGAACGTGTCCTGCTGGGAAGGTAATCGTGCTTTCGAATATATGTATGCGTATTATGAGCATGAGGTATGAGGTGCATGATGTTATACATATCGTACTTAGTTTCTGGACGTCTATATCCCACACATGTGTCTGATATTTACGGAGATACATTAATATCAAAAAGCGAGAAAAAAAGTGGATCAAATATTAAATCGTTATATAAATGGTGGTATCTTGTAAATATTGAGTTTTGGGAAAATTATAAGAATACTAAATTGTAGCTTGGACAATTTCCTACTAAAAATGTTTTTATACTATGGACCTATCTTCAATATTTTAGGAGATCTCATTAATATATAGCTTAAATAGTGAAAAATGAAGAATCATTATTTAGTCATCATAAAAATGGCTGCAACTCCTATAATATTGATTTTATTAAAAAACCATGTGTTCAAAATTATAGCTTGTAAAATTTCCTACAAAAAATGTTTTTATACTATGGAACTATCTTCAATATTTTAGGAGATATAACCTAAGATGTGACTTAAATAGCGCTCAGATAGTAAAAAATGAAAAATCGTTATTTAGTCATTATAAAAATGGCTGTAACTTCTAAAATATTGATTTTTGGGAAAAATTAAGAGACTAACATTGTAGCTTAGAAAATTTCCTACAAAAAACGTATTTGTACTATAGGGCTATCTTCAATATTTTAGGAGATATATATATATATATATATATATATAATCTAAGATATAACTTTAATAGTGCTCAGATAGTAAAAAATGAAAAATTATTATTTAAACATTGTAAAAATGGCTGTAACTCCTGAAATATTGATTTTTGGGAAAAATTGTAAGATTATAATTAAAGTTTATGAAATTTCCTACAAAAAATGTTTTTATACTATGAAACAATCTTCAATATTTTAGAAGATATAACTTGATGTGTAACTTAAGTAGTGCTAACATAGTAAAAAATGAAAAATCTTTATCTAGTTACTTAAAAAGTGGCTATAACTCCTGAGATATTGATTTCTGGGTAATATTATGATACCAAAATTGTATATAAAATTTCCTACAAAAAACCTTTTTATACTATGGACCTATCTTCAATATTATAGAAGAAACATCCTTAAGTTCTATTTATTGCATAATAACTCCTAAAATATTAATTAAAAAAAAAAAATATTATTAATATTTCTTCAATTTAAACTTGTAAATCCTTACAAGATTAATTCACCTGATTACAAGGCATTAGCGTAAACATATATCAATATAGATGTAGTAAACAGATATCCGCCTACGTAACATAATTCATCGTCTCATTAATAGATTAAAAAAAATTAATAATAGTCATAAACATTTCCATTAAACTCAACTAAAATTTTTCTTACAATTCAACACTTAAATTTTTTCTATCAATCCTGTTTGCGTAATCACGCGACACGTACTTAAGCGTGTTTAATTAATTAAGTAAAATGTAACGAGTTGCCCCTACAACAAACCCGCCAATTAGATTAATTCACTCGATAAGCTTTACTTTCATCACATTTAAAATGCACCCTCTTGCTATGGAACTAAAAATTCTTCAGTTTCAAATCACAATTCAGTTCTTAACTCTCCAAAAAATGAGTTCCAAAAAATCCAGTATTGTAATATTGCGTTCTTTAATAATATTCTTCAAAATTCTCGGCTTGGTGCCTTTTAAAGTGTGCATATCTTCAAAAACGGGAATAATTACAAGTGTTAATTACAAGCTCAGAGACTGTCTTTACAATTTATTATTGTTGTTGTGCCTTATTGCGGCATTTTATTACCGAAATTTAAAAAATCCAGAAGTAAAATTTGAAATAAAGTCTATAAATGACTTTTCTGAAACAGTTTACATAATAATGGACAACATTACCGCCACAATTATACTTTTGAGCTACGCAAAAAATCAACGGACTGCTACTGACATCTTCAGGCGCTTAATTTCACTATCTTCCGATTTGTCCGACTCAAATTTGGCTCAAAAGAAATTTCTAGCGAAAGAAACTCCAATTTGCAGTTTAAAAAGTGGAAAAATGATTTTTATAATAGCAATTCAAATTTTCCTGACGATTTTTCTCTTTGTTCTTGAGACAATTCAGAACAAAAAAACTTCGCTGTATAACATCACGCGGTCAATTCCGCTGTTTATTATCGCGTGTTTTATAATACAGTACGCAATAATTGTGATTCATCTTGAAGATCTGTTCTGTAAGATGAACTCCGCGCTTTTGAGGATCAAAAATTTGGCAAAGTGCAGCCAAATCGAGATTGAGCCGGAAAGGAGCTTGGAAGGGTTGAAGAAGGTTAAAAGGATCTATCGCAGGCTCAGGGAAGTCTGTGAAATGGTTTCCAATTTCAATTCCTGGCCAATTTTATTCGTTTTTATCCATTTCTGCCCCGCGCTGACCTACAGTTGTTGGAGGCTTTATAATAATTTTAGCGAGGATAAATTCATAGAGGATTTGACTGAGAAGAAAATTAAGTGTCTGATGACGGCGCTTTGGATCGTCAAAAATTTGTATCCTACTTCTGCGCTGATTGTTTCGATTATACTGTTATTTGTTCAAGTTAATATTGTTTTGATATAAAACTAAATTTTAAAATTAATATTATTTCTTATTCATATTTATTTTACATCAATTAAGTATTTAATTGAAGGATATTGTTTTAAATTGAATTGCAAAATTTTTTTGATTAAAAATTGAGAAAATTTTCGTTTTTTAAAGAATTTAAAATAACTATAAAATCAAGTAAAGCGCGCTTTTGTCAGTGTTTATTATTGACAATTTAATGAATTAATATTTTGATAAATTTTATTCATTAATATTTAACCGTTGCTATGGTAACCGTTGCCAAAATGGTTACCATAGCAACGAAAAGCGACAACAATGAAAACCTCACATCAACTTTTAAATAAAGGATTAGGGTAGAAGTACCGTTTTTTGCCAGTTAACATTTGAATTAATTTATAAAAAATTATAATATTACAACCATATTTTTGTTGAATTTAAAAAATTTATATTAAAACAAATTGAGTTTGTAATGGTTTATTAATATAAATTCATTTCTGTCGTTTATTTTAACAATAAATGGCCACAAACGGTACTTAAATTAATTCTCATTGATATTTATTTTATATCAATTAAATAATCAAAGAATATTGTTTTAAATTAAATTGGAAAATTTTTTTGACTAAAAATTGATAAAATTTTTCTTTTTTAAAGAATTTTCTTCTTAATTTAATTCTTCTGTTAAAGAATTTTTATTTTTAATAAACTTAATTAATTTTTTTTTCTTTCAGATTACTAAAATAGATAAAATAGTTTGTGAAATTGGTAGATCTTCTCTAAATATTAGAATCAGAGATCAGGTGGCTAAAATAATTAATAATTACAAATTATTCTAATCTATAATAAAATAATTAATAATTAAATTTCAGGCAGAACAATTTGCCATGGAATTACTTCACAAAAATATAAACTTCAACGCTTTTGGATTTTTTTCAATCCAGGGATCTTGTCTTATCTCAGTAACTATCACAATTTTTTTTTAATCAATTACTTGTTATTATTTATTGCAAAGAACAATTTTTCTTTCTTTTTTAGTTACTACATACTGCGCTTAGCTATACATTTATAATAATAAATTACAGGGATGACAATGAAAATAATTCGACAAAATAAACAATGAAGACTGCAAACTATATAATGACTATTTTATTTTTAATGATGATCAAAATCGTAAAGTTTTTTATTTAAAATAAAGTATATTGTTTTTATAATAAAGAAAATTCTTTTAGGCAATAATTGACTCGAAGAATAAAATGTAAGAGAGAGTGGATGAAGATAAAGATTAAGATGAATAAATTGGTGATATATGAGCCAGAGTTGTATAGAGAGTAGACGCGAGTGGGTGTTGTTAATGTTATTTTAGTTCTAACCTAATTCAGTAGTTCTACAAGTAACACGATGCTTATACACTAAATATAAAATCTAGCACGCACATTTCAGGTAATACATTATTACATTGAACATTATTTAGATTTATATTTATACATCTTCAGTGGTCCGTATCGGTAACACCACGCACATTCAATCTAAATGCCCGTATTTAGACTTTTATCGCCCAATAAAATTCTCGAGCTATTTTAATAAGCTTAAGAGTTATTTATAGCAATTAAATCTTCAGCTCTTAAGATTTTATTGAAGAATTTTGAGATTAATTATTAATTATTTAAAAATGGATGTAACTCCTGAAATATCAATTTTTTTTAAAAATTATCAGCTTATGAATCAAAAATTATAGCTTAGAAAATTTCCTATCAAAAACGTTTTTATACTATGGACCTATCTACAATATTTTAGAAGATATAAATTAATATATAATTTTAATATTGCTTAGATAACAAAAAAATTAATAATTATCATCTAGTCCCTTAAAAAATTACCATAACTCCTAAAGTATCAATTTTTTGAAAAAATTATAAGAATCAAAAATTGTAGCTTAGAAAATTTCCTATCAAAAATGTTACTATAATATGGACCTATCTTCAATATTTTAGGAGATATAAATGAATTTGTAACTTAAATAGTATTTAGTTAGAGAAAAATAAAAAATCATTATCCAGTCATTGGAAAAATGGCTGTAACTGCTAAAATATTGATTTTTGAGGAAAATTTGTAAAATTATAATTAAAGCTTATGAAATTTCCTACAAAAAACGTTTTTAACGTTTCAATATTTTAAAAGATACAATAACTTAATTAATGCTTATTTAGTTGTTATTAAAAATTACTAAAACTTATTCAAAATAAAAATATTATTATTGTGTTTTAATAATTAAAAAATAGAGATTAAAAGTAAAAAAAATAACATATTATTAGCTTAATATAAAAATAATATATTATATAGCTTATATTAACAAGTTAATAAATAAATTAATTATTAAATTCTTTTAGCATTAAAGAATTCAGTGATTATAAAATAAAAATATTATTAAATTTTTTTGTATAAAATATCTAAAATAAAATAACTGAATAATGTTATCAGAGGATTAAGAAATTATAAAATTATCAGATTAAGTAAGAAGATAAAAATAATAAATAATGCTTGTATTTATTACTAATCCATTAATAAATATAAAATAAAAATAAGGACTGTACGGTGATTGGTAATGTTAAGAGTCAGCCATATTTTATTACAATCTGATTTGCGGATTATGCCGATTGGAGCAGGTAGTTGATATTATATGTGTCGCGACCGGTAGCTGAATGGCAGGTGGTAAGAAATGTTGAATTGCCGTACTTATATTGGCTGGACGATGTACCTTACAATTTTATATATAGTCACCAAGCAAGCGAGTACTGAGAATGGGACTTAACTTTTGTATCAATGCAAGAGACGGTAACATTACATACATTTGTACTTAATCGAAGGAGGAAAGTATAATATAAGGAGACCGCCGGATTTCCACATCTCTTAAACCTGCCAATCGCAACTCCATCAGATTATATAAATAAATACTTACATTTATTACGGTATGTTGACTGAGAGAAGACAGATTGGACTCGACGAATAATAATGTCGCTACTGTTACCCGTATTAACAGAGACGCCTCCTTTTTACTTTTATTTATTTCATTTTATTTTTTAAATTATTACTGGCAACCTTGCAGTCACTATGAGACTGCCGTGACTTGTGAAATATAAATAAATAAAATTTTGCTTTATTAAATAATGAATTTTGTTAAATTGCACTGTACTTTCTTAAATACTGACGTTTTTAAAAATATAAACTCATCCTGATGATACACTCACCAAGACCTTTCATTTGAGTACCCACATGCATTTTTGATATATTTTTCATATATACATTATACATATATATAATATATATAAATATATGAAAAATTTATGTAGGTAATCAAATGAAAGGTCTCGATGAGTGTAACATCGGGATGAGCTTATATCTTTAAAAATGTCAATAGTTGACAAGATAACAGAGTCAGTTCTTAATTGTTGACATTTTTAAAGATATAAGCTCATCCTGATGTTACACTCACCAAGAACTTTCGTTTGAGTACCCACATCAATTTTTCATATATTTATATATATTATATATATATATATATATGTATATATGAAAAATATATCAAAAATGCATGTGGGTATTTAAATGAAAGCTCTTGACGGGTGTAACACCATGATGAGCTTATATCTTTAAAAATGTCAATATTTCACAAGATACAAGGTCATTTCTAAATTATGTATTTATAGCAAAATTGAATAATAATAATACAAATGAAGGCTTATCATTTTAATAATCTAAACCTCTCAACTGAAGAATTAAACTCGTGATTGTTGAGCAATTAAAATTCATTTTATTTAACGACTTATATTCTTCTCAGCATTAGCGCACACGCGATTCGTTTAATGGACAAGCTGGCTATTCAGCGCCAAAACATTCCCGATAAACATTGCCGATGATTAAGAGATACAATGAACATTAAACTTTGCACCTCAGCACCGTTACAGCCTTTATCTTTGCTTACTATTATTCCAGACACGCCATCATTTAACTCCAAGTCACCAGTATGCTGTTTGTATATCTCTTCGTACTGAGAATTCTCCTTAATAGTCTTATTCTCGATTCCTACTTAACAGATACTTACACCCACATATCCTCTTAATTCAAAGTAATTTTTTTATAATGTAAAAAATTAAAATTTGTAAAAATATAAATTTTACAGTAATTTTCTTCACATGTTTAATCTAATTCACGATGCAACATTTAGCAGCTCGATTTTTTGCCTGATTAGAAAATCGAATAATAATATAATAAAATGTAATTTAATGCGAAATGTATATTAGAATTTAATGACCCGATAGGAAATACTCGCAGTATATTTAATGAATAAATTCATTTTTATTAATCGAGGATAAATATATAATAAAAAAAAGTTAAAAAGCTTGAGCTCGTATTTGCTATCGGCATTCCTTGAAGGCACAGGTGTGGTGTATAAGGTTGATTCTCGGGATTCCTTCTAAGAATTCTCACGGAGCTGTTGTATCAGTACATTACTTTTAATTGTGTGTATACGTGTTATTGTCGTCATCTCCGAGCTCGTGGGCGAACAAGATGTTCAGATGCATCATTTCAACAGATCTCTCTTGATGTTATTATTTTATCTCTTTAAATATTTTTCAAGTATTAAGAAATATTTTTTGGGAAAAAAGTAAATTGATAAATGATCAATTTTTATTTTATGTAAAAATAAGAGTTATTTATTACTACTGTTCTCAAAGTCTCAAAGTTATTTTATTTTTATCAACAGTTACCAAATATTTATTTACTACAAATAAATATTTATCGAGCCTAATGTTAAAAAATAATTTATCAACAGTTAATAAAGCCTATAGAATATTAACAAATTCTTCAAAAGTCCAACAAATGAATTGGCAGTAGTTGTCGGAGTAGGTACTGTACAGGACACTTAGCCGATTCCAAGAGCCGATTGCAAGCCCATTTATTAAAAAGCTGCATCGGAATATCCACCATGAAAGACACTGGGACCTCGAGCAGGACGGAAAACTCGTTTGGTTCCATTCAGCAGACGATCTCGAGAAAAAAGGCGCCCAAAAGGAACAAGACTGGCAATAAGAGGAACAAGAGCAAAGAAGAAAGAAGAAGAAGAAGAACAAGTTAAGAAGCGGATGGCGTCCCTTGGTTCTTTTCATTCATCAAACACCACATTCCCCGGCTAAATGTCTCAGTGTCTGTGTCTGTTAGTTGCTCCGCTCCGTGTGTGTATAATTGCTGATGCACAAATATATATTTGTATATGTATGTATCTTGCGGATAGTTCTGCAACGGAGGGAATTTATCAAAGTGGACATCAAGTACTCGACGTTAAAATACAACCCAGTTTACATTCCTCTATCCTTTTCTTGCAAAGTTAAATACTAGATTTTTTCGCGTAATTTATTTGAGTAATGCTCGGTAAGAGGACTGAAGAACCCAAGAATTAGATTGATTGAAAATTATTTTTATTACTCGGGATTAAGTTATTCAACTTGAGGATATAATAAATATGTTCAAATAAAATTTATGACTACTGACTACTCACTGGCTCATCTCATTCAAGGAAAATTCATTTTTTTTTGACATTCTTGGAAGGTTAAATTCATTTTGAAGAATTTTTTCCATTGATTTAAGACATTTGAATTCGTGAAAATATTTTTTTTTTATTGATATATAGATACATAATTAACAAATGACCTTTCATCTTGTAAACTATTGACATTTTTAAAGATATAAGCTCATCCTGATGTTACAATCATCAA
>CAJNRD030001117.1:714132-795367 GCA_905319865.3 Cotesia congregata | reverse complement strand
TATTGACATTTTTAATGATATAAGCTCATCCCGATGTTCCACTCATCGAGACCTTTCATTTGAGTACCCACATCAATTTTTCATATATTTTATATATTTATATATTTCACAAATACTATATATATATATATAAAATATATAAAAATTGCCATATGGGTACTCAAATGAAAGCTCTTGATGAGTGTAACATCGGGATGAGCTTATATCTTTAAAAATATCAATAATTAATAAATGACCTTGTATCTTTTAAACTATTGACATTTTTAAAGATCTAAGCTCATCCCAATGTTACACTCATCGAGACCTTTCATTTGAGTACCCACATCAATTTTTCATATATTTATTATATTTATATATATATATATATATATATATGAAAAATATATATAAAAATGCATGTGGGTACTCAAATGAAAGGTCTTGATGAGTGTAACATCAGGATGAGCTTATATCTTCAAAAATGTCAATATTTAAGAAAGTAAAGTGCATTTTAACAAAAGTCATTATTTAATAAACAAAAATTTTAAATTCTTACCTACATTTTCACGTCAAAAATTAACTATTGACTGAAGAGATAAATTTAACAATCGCGAATAATTTAGGGGCTTAATTACTACAAAAAAAAAAAAATAAAATAAAATAAATAAAATCCCAAGAAATTATTGAATCAACACGGGGGATTATCAGATCGAGGAGATAACACGTATGTGTCTGGTGGAGCTGCAGGTTAACCAGTACAGCCCACTCATCTGTCTCATTTCTTTTTAATACAAACTTTTATCCAGTGGACTAGTGTCGTGTGCATGGCCCTTATGCCATATAAGTCCTCAAACAGCTTTACAAACAAGGAAAGGAGCGTCTCTCCGTCTCTCTCGCTATAAAACAAGAGTACTTGATACTCAACGCCTCGACCGTCCTCCGCTCTTACATCGATCACTAATAAGTATAAAAGGTATTTTTATAAAAGTTATTTTCTTGCTGATGAGTACAAACGCGACGCCTGTTGCCTGTACCGGCTGCTAAGACGAGACTTGATTTACAAGATCGTCAGAACGGCGCCAACTCCGGACGGCTGTAACGACCTCCTGGTTCTTCGGCTTCACTTACCGATTCACTCCATTGAGATGCTAGATCTAGTGGATAGATACCTACATACTCTATTTTACCTCAATGGCCGTCCTATCAAGCTTAAAGGTTGTCGTTTATTCTGCTAATGTCATTCTGAGGAATTGTGCTGAAGATGTTTCAGTTTATCGAGAAAACAGTTCATTACTTTTTTTTATTGATAAAAAATTAAATTCATTCATTTTATTTTTAAGAAAAATTATTTTTAAGAATTTTATCAAATTAAATTTATAATTAAAAAGTTTTTTATTGATTTATAAACATTAAAAAACTCTAAATTAATTTTTTTATTTAATAAAAATGAAAAGAATAAATATTTAATCTATATTATTGAGAAAATAAGAAAAATTTTTTGTCCAGGATAGTCATATGATAATATCGGTTTTTTTAGTGAAATTTAATGTCATTGCATAGGTCTTGACTTGAATTCTCACCGACAGTCAATTAAAAATGTCAATAATTAAGAAATGATCTTGTATTTAGGGAACTTTATTAAATAATGAATTTTGTTAAATTGCACTGTACTTTTTTAACTATTGACGTTTTTTAAGATATAAGCTCATCCCGATGTTACACTCATCAAGAGCTTTCATTTGAGTACCCACATATATTTTTGATATATTTTTCATATATACATATATATAATATATATATAAATATATGAAAAATTGATATGGGTACTCAAATGAAAGGTCTCGATGAGTATAACATCGGAACGAGCTTATATCTTTAAAAATGTCAATAGTTCTCAAGATACAAGATCATTTCTTAATCATGTAATATATATATTTCAAAGATATAAGCTCATCCCGATGTTACACTCATCGAGACCTTTCATTTGAGTACCCACATCAATTTTTCATATATTTATATATATTATATATATATGTATATATGAAAAATATATCAAAAATGCATGTGGGTATTCAAATGAAAGCTCTTGACGGGTGTAACACCATGATGAGCTTATATCTTTAAAAATGTCAATAGTTAAGAAAGTACAGTTCAATTTAACAAAAGTCATTATTTAATAAAGCCAAAATTCTATTTATTTATAGTTCACAAGTCACAGCGGTCACATAGTGACTGCAAGGTTGCTAGTAAACATTAATTAACAACGCTAATTACTGTCTCATTTACAAAACACGACAATAATTTCGACTTTAAACAAAACAATTTAATAAACTCTGAATGTGAATGAAAAGTTTCATTCATGCGTCCGCGTGAGTTCTGTTTCTTCTTGTCCTTACCAAACAGAGATGAGCACAACTGGACATATAAATTGTTGGGTGTAAGGAAGGTACTACGGATGAGAACTGCGTTTACAAGTCCTACACACACGCACACAATCAGCACGTGATCGCCATTGATGATCCCAGTAAGTTTCAACTTTTTGTCCCTCGGCTCCAGCAGGCAGCGCCTATTATATGACATCCACTCATTCATATTATATGTGCAATCCATCATCATCATCATCATCATCATCTTCTTCATCATCTTCTTCAGAAGAAGAATATAAAGATAAATTAAAAAGCTTCTTACAAAATAAAATGACTATTGTGTCAAATAACCCGGATGGAAGATCGCCGATCGATTATTTAATTGTGCAGTTGCTATCATCGGCATCACTTTGATCAATGGAGACGCAGTTGATCATCGGTTCGTGATACCGCCGGTTGGGTCTGGGGTCTTGTATCTCTCCTCAATGCCGTGAGATATAATAGAGGATTCCTTATTCGCTGAGCAGTGATTCTTGAGCAGTTTTATCCGGAGACGGATTCATGTGCTGTTATATTTATTTATAATCCCCATTAATTTAATCCACTTTATTTATACTATAAACTGGCGAAAGAGCCGATGATCAATAGATACCTGGATATTAACAAGACTAATCCCGGATGTATATATTTTATTTATCTTATCAAAGCCAATCAAAGGCAATACGTTTTAAATGGTTTATGGTCCAGTTAAAACTGATTTATGGATATAATGATACTCATATCCTGGCTGTACAATTCTTTGGAATGATTTTAAAGAATTTTTTAAAAATTTTTTATAGGCTTTATTAAGTGTTAATAAATTATTTTTTAACATTAGACGGCTCGATAAAGATTTAGTAATAGTTAATAAATTTTTTATCAATATTTGATATAGTTAATAAATATTTGGTAACTGATGATAAAAATAAAATAACAAAGATTAGAAGGCCCTTTAATAAAAACGTTTGTGGAAAAATAAAATAACTTTGAGACTTTTAATAACCCCCGATAACTTAAATAGATAATTTATAATTAGACCACAATAATTAATTATTTTTTAAATAACAAATATTTAAAAAATAAAATAAATAATAATCGTTGTAATAAGTAACTGAATTTTTTTATTTTCCAATTTAAATAATTAGTCTATCGGAGATTTATTATTAAAAATAATCGGATTATTTTTTTATTAATCATCTGTAGATCTTGCCTTCAACAAGACATATTAATTAAAAATAAATTAATCAACTGTTGATAAATATTTGTTAACTATCATAAATGTTATTTTTGGAGGGTGTTTTGTTAGTGCCACTAGATCTCTTTTAATTATTTAGCAAACTTAAAAATAAAAATACCACTTTAAAGCTTGTGTTTCCCGCTATTCGCCAAACAATATTCAAAAAATAATTAAAATTTATTTGTTAGAAAAATAATAAAAAAAGGTTTTTATAAAAAAAAATACGCCACCTGTTGACAGTAGATTTAAGTTTGTAACTGAGTGGAGGGGGGTTTTCGCCAAAAGTCTAATCCACTAAATTGTATCAAAAAATCTTCTACTATTTATTATTCATAAATTTATTTATTTATGAGTAAAAAATATTACACTGCAAATTTATGTGAGAATAAATCACACTGTTAATTAGTTTTCTTTGATAAAACAGGATTGCAGATTATGAAACGCAAAACATAATAATAGATGGATCCGTGCATGCATGCGAGCATATATCTGTTTTGTATGGAATAGTAACTAACTATAACGGATTTGAATGATAAATAGATAGAGCAAGACGTAAAAATGAATAAATATGTCAACATATGTATGCATGTGTTTAATACTGAAAAGTATATTGCTAGTGCGCGCTCGAAAGACAGAGAGAGACAGAGACAGACATCGGAATAGACACCTTTGCTTATATTTATGCTTTAATACTTCTAGGAGCACTTAGAGCGGATTATTATTTAATAATAATGTTTAAAAATGTGTTGCATGCGTTGCTCAGGCTCACTTAGTTCGCTCTTAGTACCTCTGTCTTTACTAGCAATCCAATCCTATGTAATATTCGCTTATTCGTGTACCCACGCAAAATGAATTGGAATATGGTCACGTAATAATTTATGCACGATTTATGCAGGATCATTTATTTATATGTGTCAAGAGGACAAGAACAGCCAACAAGTATTAATGTTGTATATTACTTTTAAAATTTTTATTATTTTATTCATAAATAGTTGTAATTTTGCTTTTTATTTATCGAATAAAATTATTACTAATTGCGCGGAGTTTTATTCAATTCAATACTTTATTTATAATTTATTATTATTGTGTTTAGAAACTAATTTACCGTTGAAAATATTCAGGCCGATAGAATTACGGATAATAAAAATGTTAATCTCTGTCATTTTTATTTATCCCTGAAATTTCCCCAATTTAATTAATAATTATTTCCAATTAATTTCTTTTTTTTTAATTAGCAAGTTTAATTACGCTAGATAATCTCTTTAAGAAGCTAAAAAATTACTTTATTTTATTTTGAAGTTAATACCTTAAAATTGAACTTTCTAGTAGCGAGAAAATTCAGCGACCATGCGCCATCTATCGGAAAATTATTGTACTAATTATTTAAAATTATTTTTAAATGATTAAGACACTATTTTATTTTCTATTAATTAAATTTAATCATAAATTTTTATAATTTTATTAAAAATAATTATTAATATTGAAATTTATGATAAATTAATTAATATTGAACTTTAAGAACTTTTATTTTATTTTCAAGGTTTTTTAAGTAAATTTTGTCAATAAAATATAATTTATTTTTAATCAAAAATATTTTAACAAGAATTTCTATTATTTCCAATGAATTTCTTTATTTTTAATTAGCAAGTTTAAGTGTTCATAATTACGCTAGAAAATCTCTTTAAGAACTTAAAAAATTACTTTATTTTAATTTGAAGTTAATACCTTATAATTTAACTTTCTAGTAGCGAGAAAATTCAGCGACCATGCGCCATCTACCGGATAATTATTATACTAATTTAAAATAATTTTTAAATGATTAAGACACTATTTTATTTTCTATTAATTAAATTTCATCATAAATTTTTATAATATTTTATTAAAAATAATTATTAATATTGAAATTTATGATAAATTATTTAAATTTGAATTTTAAGAACTTCTATTTTATTTTCAAGGTTTTTTAGGTAAATTTCGTCAATAAAATATAATTTAACAAGAATTTCTATTAATATATTAATAATAAATAAAATCATTAAAATTTTGTAAGTAAAACTAATAAAATAATTTTTATAGTTGAATTTAATTTTATCAAAAGGTCTTGCTTGACCCAACTTTCTGCCTTTAAATATTTTTTTCCGGGCTATAAAAATTTTCTAAATAAATTTTCCAGTTTTATAAATTTATTTTATTAAATTCTTAATAAATAATTTAAAAATTATCAAGAGTCAAAATAAAAAACCCAAAATTGCTCTTTATTATATAAACCTTCTAATAAATAATTAATAATTAAAAAAATAAATTAAATCTTACCATTAGTGCTTCCATAACGAATTATATTTTTATCTTTATCATAAATATTTTTAAACACTTCATTAGTCCAAGCAACCATTAAAAAAAATATTAAAAAATCAAAAAATCACTTTTAAAAATTCAATTTTCCTCTTTAGCACTCACGAATATAAACATTTATCTAACCAGAAGCACGTGACCGGGTAAAAATATAAATAAAGCGACAAAGTTGCTAAAAATTCCAGTCTGAGTTTAAAATCTCTACCACCGGGAAACTTTTCCAGTTTTTGTCACTGCTAGTGCAATAATTGATAACAATTAACCATAAACTTTTCGGGAGGTGTAATACGTGTAAGAAGCGTTGTTTGATCTCGCGAGTTGAGACTTAACAGATCAGAGGATATGAGTATGGCAGCAACGCAACGTGTACAGCCCACCACACGAATGTTATTCGATATCTGACTCGGATGGAGCCCGGCTCGGGGATCTTCGACCGTTCTCGGACGTTATCGCAAGATCGAGGATCAAAGCTCACCAATCACCGGGTATTTTACTCCAATCTAAGGATTTTTTCGTTTTACCGCTAAATCTTGTCCGGTAATTAATTTTTCGCTTTTTCAATTAATATATATCTTTTTATAAGTAAGTTGGTAATATTTTAGATGGAAGAATGCGGAGACGTCTCCGGCCGTGACGGTAAGGCCAACAGGTTAATTCAATTGTATTTTTATGAGTCATAGAAATATTTATTTGTGTGTATGTGTGTTGATATGGGATTCAACCGAGTATTCTCTATTTTATTCTATCGAAACATTTTATGTATTTTAAGTGAGCTCGCTTCGAGCCAGTTGTCATTGGACTGGATCTTTATATTATACATAATGCTACAAATTGATACAGAAGATTTTTTTTCAGTTTTTTGGATTTAATAGATCTGAAAAATTGAACCACATTTTTTTTCAAACAAAAATTTTAGGAGTTTTTTAAGCACTACTTAAGGAGACTGTATCTCCTAAAATATTGAAGATAGCTCTATAGTATAAAAACGTTTTTTGTAGGAAATTTTATAAGCTATAATTTTTTCAAAAAATTATTATTTTAGGAGTTATAGCTATTACTAGAGTAATTAGATGACATCACTTATTATTCATCGGTTTGGAGATAGCTTTGTGAAAAAGACACTGTAGCTCCTAGAATATTGAATATAGCCCCGTAATATAAAAACGTTTTTTGTAGGAAATTTTATAAGATACAATTTTGGTGTTTAAATTTTACCAAAAAATCAATATTTTGGAAGTTACAGCCATTTTTACAATGACTAGGTAATGATTTTTTATATTTCACTTTGTGAGTATTTAATTAAGTTACTATATCTTCTAAAATATTGAAGATAACCCTATAGTATAAAAACGTTTTTTGTAGGAAATTTTATAAGCTACAATTTTGATCTTAAAATTTTACCAAAAAAATCAATATTTTAGGAGTTAAAGCCATTTTTAATGACTAGATAATCATTTCTTATTTTTAACTTTTGGAGCAATAATTAAGTTACTGTATCTCCTAAAATATTAAAGATAGCTCCATAGTACAAAAACGTTTTTTATAGGAAATTTAATAAGCTACAATTTTGGTCTCAATATTTTTTGATAAAATCAATATTTCAGAAGTTATGGTCATTTTATAAATTAAAAAGAAAAACTTTTGGATCAATAAAATTTTATTATCAAAAAAATTATTGTTAAAAAATTTTTTAAGTAATTAAATGACAAATTACTTAAAAATTCTTTTTTTTTATTAAAAATTTTTTAACCATCAATTTTATAATAAGTTTAAAAAATTTTTTTATATTTAATAAGTTTTATTAACTGTCAATAAATAAATTATTAAAATTTTTATCAGTCTTTGAATATAAATATAATTAAAGTAAAATTTAAAATTTACTTTAATTAAACTAAATCCAAAATTAATAACTTAATTCCAGAAAAACAAACTACCAATTAATAACCAGAGAATAAATAAATAAATAAATAAATAAATAACCGGACCGTAGGACACTTGATTGCATATCGCGTAACAGGTGCGCGGAACCGCGGTATGACAATACAAACAAAACTAAAAACTGAAACATGTAATTTCCTCGCTACCGTTATTTCTATTAAAAAAATTTTTTAATTCTCAATTAAAAAAACTAAATTTACAAATAAGAAAAAAAAAGTTATCAAGTGCATTGAACTTGTCTCTATTTATAATTCTTGTATTTATATTTAAAAACTATAAATGATAATAATTGTGAGGATCATTTATGTTAAAAGAATATTAACTAAAATGAGATGCTGCCTTTTAAAGGCGAGGCTGATAAGCCTGCAAGCAACTAAGTATCATATATACTCACAAGTAACGTCAAGATTCGCGTCTATTTGCATTGTACATTGCACGTACGTGCATGTATCTCGTTACTGCTGCAATGTACAACTAATAATAAAATATATTGTTTACTGTTATGTTTGCAGGGATTTACAATCGTGATTTTGATAGCTCACTTAATTTTTAAAAATTACTTACGATTAAAATTAATGAAACTTTTAAGCTGATTAATAAATATATAATAGCGAAAGTACAAAAAAAAAAAATATCAATCAACATAATGTCTTGAGTAATCGAATTCCCGGTGGTACTTCTATCGCTCTGATGTATAATGTAATTTAGTGTAACTATATATAAATTTACTGAGAGACTAAGACGATGACAGGATACACTTTTTATAAAGAATTGTGTACTTATACAATTACATTCGACTTCCGTTCAATTTAATACACATATAAAGTGGAATGCCTCTAGTTATGCTGGTACTCTCTTTGACTAAGCGCCTTTACTTTGCACCTTTGCACAATTACGTAACTCATCATTACAAACATTTTACTCGTCACGGTAAATGATGACAGCTACCGAACCAAGTGTTATTTCTCTGTATATACAATATATTTGTTCTTGTAACCGCAATATCCTAAATTAATCATCTTATTACTTGCTGCTAATTTAATATCCACTTAATTTAACAATTACTTGAATATTATTAAGAATTTTTAATTTTTTAGGCTTTAATTTACCTGAAAATAAATTTACAAGCATAAAAATCTAAGTAAAATGTTAAAAGGAGGTTTTTAAAGCCGGTTGCTAAGATATTGTTGCTAAGGGGCGGTACTAAGGTTGCTAGGGGCGGGGCTAATGTTTCTAGGCAACAGTTGCTAAGCAATAATAGAAAGGGGCGTTACTAAAATTGTCAAGGGTGTGGTTAAGGTTTCTAAGCAATTGTTTTATTTATTTTTAGACCGTTTAAATGTTAAATTAGTAAAAAAATATAGCTAGAAAGTTTATTTTCTAAGCAACTGTTGCGAGGAGGCGGTACTAAAGTTGCTAAGGAGCGTGGTTATGTTGCTAAGCAATTATTTTATTTATTATTTCTTAAACTTAGCCCGTTTGATTTTTAAATTAATATAAAATAGCTAAAAAGTCTATTTTCTGAGCAACCGTTGTTAGGGGGCGGTACTAAGGTTGCTAAGGGGCGTGGTCATGATCCTAAGCAATTATTTAATTGATTCTTTCTTAAATTGAGACTGTTTGATTTTCAATTTAGTTGAAAATGGCTAAAAAGTCAGTTTTATAAGCAACAGTTGCTAGAGGGTGTTATTAAAGTTACTAAGGGGCGTTTCTAAGGTACCAAGAGGCGTGGTTATGTTGCTAACCAATTATTCAATTGATTCTTTCTTAAACTTAGCCCGTTTGACTTTTAAATTAGTAAAAAATTCAATTTTTTATGGAATTTTTGCTAGGAGGCGTTGCTAATGTTACTAAGGGGCGTTCCTAAGCTTGCTAGGCAACAGTTGCTAAGCAACGGTCAAAAGGGGCGGGTCTAAGGTACTAACGGGCGTTTCTAAGGTTGCTATAATGATTTTTAATTGAAGAAAGAGTTATTTTGTCTGATAGATAATTTTACGCTTAATTTCATGTGAAAATTTATCTTTAATAAATAATATATGCGCTATCCACGCTAGTAATCTTTATAAAGTACCACAATCTTTATAAAATGATAATAATATATGTAAATATAAATTACGTGGGTTTAGATAAATGGATTAGCGAATACAGTCGGAAAGCTGTAAATTGATACCTAGGAGTAAATACTGTAATTCATTTCTCCTTACTTATCTACATTTTATCTCGAGTAAACTCTGTAATCATAGATCAACGATAAATAATTATAATAATTCGGTCCTATATGGAAGTTATTGAAATTAATAAATAAATAAAAATATTTCCAAAGTCAAAAATTGTAGTAAGGTGTGCGTGGGCGAAAAGTCTATCCTTGTTAATAAAAGGAGAGATACCGGAGTTGTATTGAGTTTATTTCAGGTATCCGTTCAGTTGCAGACTTTAAAGACATTAAATAAGAGAATAAGAATATAAATTTTAAAAAATAGCTGCGTCGGGGTATTGGTTTGTGTGTATTGGTTGTTTGAGAGCTCATGGCACACCTATTCGCTGGCTCATGTAACGATAGAGTTTACGAGCGTATTGCTCTTACTCTTAACTCTTAACTCTTAACTTTCCATAGTATGCCGAGCAACTTTTTAACCGCGAATTTTTTTAATAGAGTGGGATAACCAGGAGCGCCTACACATCAGACCCAACTGGTTAGGCAGAAATGTTTCACTCTACCCACGCGTTTTTAAATGTACGGGAAGATTTTATTAAATGCTAAAATGCTAAGGCTTATTTAAGTTGCCTTTTAAACTAGTAATTTTAATACATAAAGTTGTAGTTTGAGAACCAAATTTATAGGTTTTATTATTAAGAAATCTTTATTTTTCCTAATATTACCTGAAAAGTTATACATTAAACCTAGTTTTAGTTTTTCAATTAGGTTTTTAACATTCCTATTTCAATTTTAAGTTTTTGAACCAAATTTTGGGTTTCAAAGCCTATTTTTTAGTTTTTGAGTCAAATTTTGGGTTTTTGAACCATTCCTTTATTTTTTAATCAAATTTTGGATTTTAAACCAAATTTGAAGCTTCTAAACCAATATTTGGGCTTCTTAATACATTTTTTTAATTTTTGAACCCAATTTTGGGCTTTTAAACCAAATATAAAGCTTCTAAACCAAGATTTAGGCTTTTTAATGCATTTTTAAGATTTTTATACAAAGTTCTGGACTTTTGAACCAATCGTTGAGTTTTTGGGTCAAATTTTGGGATTTCGAACAAAGTTCAAAGCTTCTAAGCCAATATTTGGATTCTTCAATTAGTTTTTGAGTATTTAAACCAATTTCTGGATTTTTTAAATCGAGAATTGGATTTTTGAATCAATTTAACAATTTTTGAGTCATATTTCGAACTTTTTAACCATATTTAAAGCCTTTGAACCAAATTAGGAGCTATCAAACCAAAGATTAGGCTTTTGAATCAATTTTAAAGCTTTTGAACCAATTTCTGAATTTCTTAACTAAATTTCGAACTACTAAACTAAATTGTAAACTTTTTAATCAAGTTTAAAGCTTTTAGACCAAGTTCTACCCTGAATTCTCAATTTTAAATTAATCTATAAGTTTCTAGACTAAATTTTAAAATAATTTTATACAATAAAAATATTTCAATAGTGCGTATCAAAATTCTTTAAATTACTAAAAAACGTTCTTAAGAAATCTACTAATTTTTTTTTATTTACTTTCTGTCACTTTTAAATAATTTAAAAATTCAAATATTTTCCCGCCTCATCACCAGCGCCTCTACAGGAAATGTAGATTACTACTTTACCTCAGAAGAAAAGAAACCGCCACAGTGTACCAACCTAAAAAAATTTCCAAACAAGTATATTTTGTTATATTTATTATTGTGGTTACAATATACCATGAAAATTCAATATTTTAGATAACTAAAATTATTTCTTATGCAATGTCATGTAATTTTAGCGATAACAAAACACCTGTCGGTTTTTAATTAAAGAACAAAATTTCAAAACCAGGTAAATAATAAAATATTTGTATAATTTGCCAATGTCATGATGACAAATAATTTTTATATATATAACATACTTACTTAATACTTAATTAATAATTTATTGATTTTTTTTATTGAAATTAATTTAATTGTTAATAATTTTTTTTTTTTTAGGTAATTAAAAATGATCCAGTCCTGTCACAAGATAGCCGGCTTAAAATTATTAAAATTAAATTATTGGAGCCACACAAGAAGAAAAGAGACAGAATTTTTAAAAACCGGCACGTGTTTGTGCTCAAAAATAAATAATGATAAAAATTACAGCAATTTTAGCTGTCAAGAAGAAAATAATTTTTTAAAAGTGAAAAAAAGTTCTGTGCTAGTGAGAGAATTAAGTGTTGCTGCTAAACTAGTCGAGAATTCGCCGTCAAATGTCAAGCCTTACTTGAAGTTGATGAGAATTGACAAGCCGATCGGCTCTTGGCTGCTGTTCTGGCCCTGCAGCTGGAGCATCGCCATGGCTGCGGCACCAGGTGCCATTCCTGACCTCCACTTGCTGGCGCTTTTTGGAGTTGGAGCTTTTGTGATGCGCGGCGCCGGGTGTACCATTAATGATATGTGGGATCGAGATTTTGATAAAAAAGTAATATTATTCGAAGGTATTTTAGTATTTTAGTTTTATATTGACCGATTTTAGGTGGCGAGAACTAAGGACAGGCCGCTAGTCGCTGGGGATATTACGCCTTTTCAGGCGTTGGTTTTCCTTGGAGGACAGCTGAGTCTAGGATTGGGCTGACGATGGAGGTGGCATTGGACCAAATACCCTGATGAATTTATTTTCCCTTAATTTTTATTAGTTTTTTCACTTAAATAAATATTTATTGACATAAATTAAGTTGTAGAGTGATATATCTGTTACCTTTGCAATTTTTTTTCTTACTCTGACCTATAATTAATAATAAACCAAAAAAACAGGATACGCCCTTATGGTTTTAGAAAAATGTTTTCACAAAAAAAAAATTTTCTTTCGTTTTTTCCATAGATGTTAATGTTTTCAACATATTTACATTGATAGGAGCAAAAAAAATTTTTTTATACGCCCTTATGGTTTTAGTAACGCGACATTTTTTCAATGTAAAATTTACATTTTCCCCATGTAAATTAACTAATTTTTCCACCCTCAAAATTTACATTCTCCCAAAATAAAATTTCAATTTCCAAACGTGTAAATTACCATTTAATCTCCACCTTTATTTACAATAAAAAAGCATTTCCAAAAAAAAAAAAAATTAAACAATTCGCTCTATATTATTAACAAGTCATTTATTTCTTAATTTCCTTTCCACCATTAGTATCTCTTCCTTAATATAAAAACAATTCTGACCCAAATTTCCAAAAACCCCTCGAAAATTTCCCACTCCAAAATCTGCCCTACGAGATAAAACCTGTACCTGTCATAACAACTAGCAACATAGCACCGTCAACGCTTAACTTGTTTCGCCAGCTGTATATCCCTCAAAATGACGTAATTAAGCTCACTAGAGTCATTCCCCTCCCCTGTAGACACTCTACTCGAGTAAACTTTGATGACGCAACTAGTGATGTATCCTGACAACAATTAAAAATCGGAAAAAGGAGTTCAACTGCGGAGCTGGTACCACTACCTATAGGTGGTAGGATTACCACCAGTGTAAGTCAGGACAGTGATGAGTGTCCGTAACTCCGTAACTCCGTATTGCAGAGGGTAGGATGTGGGTTAAAAATGTTAGTGAGGTGGTGGATGGCAGCACCGACATCGGCGGGTGGCGATGGTAAGGCTCTGACGAGCACGCAGGGGTGGAACGAGCACCAGGTTGCTGCTTCGAAGCCAGTAGTCTCCTATGATTATGCTCGAGTAGGCGCATCGGGGCTGCGCACTGGATTATACTCGCGTGTGCTCTTGTCGAGGCGACCGCTCGCCCGCCGAAGGATCTCCGGTCACATTATTCCAAGAACCTACCACCAAACTTTACAAAAAACCCGCAGCCAGTTTTACTTTTGGCTTAAAAGACAATCCCGATCTTCGAGCCCGCTTTAGTGTCTTTTAATTCAATTGTTGAGTTTCTATCGGCAGTTTTCAAAAAAAACACCACATGCAATTTTATCTAACACGTGCGTGCCATGCACAAGGATTTACCATCACAAGTGACAGTTATTTGATAATAATAAAAATAATAAATAACAATTGCTTTTGATTAATTACTGCTGGATTTTTAAATTTAATTTTAAAGTCAGTGACTTGTGATTTATTCAGGTGCCAGTTGTGAACCCCGATCAATTACACGGTTAATTTGTTGCAATTAATCCTGAGACTCCAACAGGTAATTCAAAAGGTTCAATTTCAAAAGCTTTTTATGAATGGAGTTAAATGAAAGACGAGTGATTGAATGGGAGATGAACAATAGGCTGACACAATGTTTTATTGGATTTTTTTTTTTTCAGGATTTTTAATATTAATAATTGATAATGATTGATGATAATGCAAATTGACGTATCAAATTACGTAAAATAGAGTAATTTATGTATGCACAGTTAAATTTAGAACGATATATCGATTAGATATGCTTGTAAAGCCCTTGATATCCTCGCTCATGTCATTTTTATTCCAATGAAAATATTTGCTAATTATATGGTTATAGCCATCGTTAAATACGTCGATTAAACTCCTTTCTTTTTTTTTAAATGGTATTTTAGTGGTACTTGTAAGGGTTAAACTTCGTTTAATTACTGGGAAAATTTTATTTTCAAATAAAATTGAAGCTTGTTTACAGGATCAGCAGAAAGTTGGTTTTTAATTTAGATAACGAAATGTAGGAGCAAGCGTTTATTAACATGATTTTTAATTTAATAAGTAATTTATTTTATAAAAATTAAGGAATGATTATAGAGTAATTAAAAAATTATGGATAAATTTTTATGAGCGTGTTATTATTATTTTTATAGCAAGGATATTTAAATTTTATCGAGTCATTATCAATAATTAATAGTAATAATAATAAAACAATTTTAATTTTGAACAAAATTTTAATTTTTTACACAAAAATGACAATTTTTGGCTTTATTGCTATTTTTAATTTTAATTTTATATTTATAATTTTAATTTTGTATTTTTTACATAAAAATAAAAATTTTTGGCTTTATTGCAATTTTAAATCTGTATTTTTAATTACAATTTAATATTGTTAATTTTAATTTTGTATTTTTTACACAAAAATTCCAATTTTTGTCTTAAAAAAATTTTTTTCTCTTTATTAAAATAATTTTTTTACAAAAAAATTAATATTGTAAATTACGCTTACGAGCCTTAATGACAATTTATATTAGGGTTGCTTAATTAAATAAATAAATTAAGTACTAAATAAATTAAAAAAAAAAAAAAAAAAAAAAAAAAAAAAAAAAAATTTTGATAAATTTTTTAAAAATAAATTTAAATATTAATATTAATTAATTAATAATTAAATCGTTCACGCATGTTAAGTTAATTTTCGCAAAAGTCGAGGGTAAGCTGTCCTACTTATAACTGCGTGACCCGAAGTATAGTAAGCGAGCTTGATGTACACTTGCGTGACGATATTGTAGGCAATATATATATAACAGACTGCTATAATTATATTATTTTCATTACATTGTTAAGTAATGAATTTTTCTTCGGACAAATAGGGGATATTTACACTGGAGGTAATAAATAAATAAATGCTTGCTTTTATTGAGAGTATGTAGATGTTTATTGAGCGAATGTCAATGGAGATAAATATATATTTATCGAGATGTTATAGCAATTGGAGTGTAAATTCAAAGGAGCATTTTTCCTGGAGATACCCCAGTGGGTTGAGTTTGACAAAAAAGATCCTTTTATTCTTCTTTAAAGGACATTTTTGGAGCGTTATTCTTGTTTGTAACCGAGGAAGTTAACGGTGAACTTTGGACGGGTGAGTGAAAGCCTGACAAAAGCGAGAACAAACTCAGTCAAAGTGTCAGGAATATTGTTTTGCGAATTACAAATCGAGTTTCTTGCTTTGACAATAGCGCTTCTATATGTTTTGTCCTGGGAGACACAGATGTCTACTAAAGCCCCTGACTGCTAAGCTCGTTATAACTTTTATCTCGGGAACGATCTCCAAAATTAATCTAGTTACAGTTATTTAGTTGTAGGACTAAAAATACTTTCTGTCAACTTTATATAAAAGGTTAATTTCATTTTTTTATAAACTCATTATCGGGTTAGATGTAATAATAATAATCATAATCTTGGTGATAAAAATAAAAAATAATAATAATCAATGTAAAAAAAGTTATTTTTATAATGACTAGATAATTTCTTATTTTTCATTTTATTAGCACTGATTAAGTTAATGTATCTTCTTAAATATTGAAGATAATCCCATAGTATAAAAACATTTTTTGTAGGAAATTTTATAAGCTACAATTTTGGTCTTATGATTTTTTCCAAAAATCAATATTTCAGGAGTTATAATCATTTTTTTTTAGTGACTAAATAATGTTTTTTTATTTTTAATTATATGAGCATTATTTAAGTAATTATATCTTGTAAAATATTGAAGATAACCCTATAGTATAATAACATTTTTTGTAGGAAATTTTATAAGCTTTAATTTTTGTTTAATAGTTTTTATAAAAAAATCAATATTTTAGAAGTTACAGCCATTTTTATAATGTCTAGAAAATGATTTTTCATTTTTTACTATCTAAGTAATTTTTACTATCTAATAAAGATAACTCCATAGTATAAAAAGATTTTTTTGTAGGAAATTTTATAAGCTACAATTTTGATTTCATAGTTTTTATAAAAAAATCAATATTTTGGAAATTACAGCCATTTTTACAATGACTAAATAATGATTTTTTATATTTTACTTTGTAGGCATTTATTTAAGTGTCATATCTTCTAAAATATTTAAGATAACCCCATGAAATAAAAACGTTTTTGGTAGGAAATTTTATAAGCTACAATTTAGGTCTCACAATTTCGATACTTTAAAATATTATATACAGAAAAAAAAATTATTTCAGTCGCGAAAGTTAAATAAACATTTTTGCAGAAAGTTGTGAAAAGACTGAATAATTCATGCCTGTAGATATAACAAGTGAGAATATTGAACACGGAATAGAGGATCATATAAAATACTGTTAAATATCAGGTTCCATTTAACGGCGCAGATCGATTCATCTCCGGACTAAAAATTCTCATTCATATCACCTCAATGCATTCAATACTCATAAAAGTAATATTTCAAGTATAAATTACTCACCCGAACAAATTCCAGCTAATCTCTGCTAAAATATAATATCTATTTTTACCATTTAAGGATTGTAAAATGAGCTGATTTATATGAATTATATAATTATTATATTGTTAATATTCTGATTTATATTTTGAGCTATTCTTTAAAATACTCATATTTTAATATTGAATTTATTTTTGTATTAAATAAGGGCTAGTGACCACTACTATAAATTCACTTATAACTTTTTCTTCTATTCTTCTTGTTAAAATTACAATTATTACATAAATTAAATAAAAATACTAAATCTCTTACGTGTACTTTAAATAAACTACCATTGTATATATGTTTGCCATTTAACCAATGTCTTGGAATATCAAAGTAATTTAAAATAATTAAATAAACATATTTTGATTTTAAACTTCTTAAAAGTTATGGTTGAAATAAAAAAAAATTCTCCATATTTCTGAATTTAATGTCGTATAATAATTATATATGCTTGACATAATGTGGGTCAAAAAAATATTTAAGAGGATTATAACTTTGTGTGTGTATATACATCTACATGTAAGGTATTCTTATAGCGTGGTATGAATGTAGAAGCACCACCGGCGGCTATGACTTGGGTTTTAGTGGTTCGTATATGTGTGGATCTGTTGAATTATCATCTAGTCTACCGTCTACTCTCTTATTACTTAGTATTTCTCTTATTACTTCAAAAGATGACGGAAAAGCTCTGGCATGTATAAAATATTAAATCTTCCGACCACTAGTTATCCCCACGGAAAGAATATATTTAAATATATTTAATAATAATAATAATAATAATAATAATAACTAACAACCTTGCAGTCACTATGTGACTGCCGTGACTTGTGAACTATAAATAAATGAAATTTAGCTTTATTATATATAATGACTTTTGTTAAATTGCACTGTACTTTTTTAACTACTGACGTTTTTAAAGATATAAGCTCATCCCGATGTTATACTCATCAAGAGCTTTCATTTGAGTACCCACATGCATTTTTCATATATTTTTCATATATCCATATATATAATATATATAAATATATAAAATATATGAAAAATTGATGTGGGTACTCAAATGAAAGGTCTTGATGAGTGTAACATCAGGATGAGCTTATATCTTTAAAAATTTTGCTTATTCCTTTAATAATATAGATAATAATAATAATACTTGTTAAAAATAAATATTATTTTCTATATATCGAAACATAAAATATCATTATAATTTTTTTTATCTTAAAAAAAAAAATTCCTCCATATTTTAAAAGATATATAATAATAAAATTAAAAATTCCCTTTCTTGGAAGCAAAATAATCTCAGTCTTACATACATTTACCTCAGTAAATAAATATCAGGAGTTTCGAAGCAGGAGAATGATAATAAATAAAAAAAAGCTTAGAGAGCTTTTCCATAAAATCGTAAGAATTTTTCTTGAATTCTCTCAGCACGGACAATAAAGTTAAAATTTTATGCACTTAAATTATTTATTGACAATATTTGAGTATATAAATCTAAATATTATGAAGAATAAATAAATATAATTGTCGGTAGGGGGGAAGAAATAGAGGAACAAAGGTAAAACTAAGGAAACAAGTTAAAACATATTTTTAAAAGTTGGGTAACTGCAGACGAAATATTAATACTGACTACGCCCTCATGCACGAAGAAGGTTAGTGTCGCCCTTGGACAAAGTTAAATATCGATTAATAAATATCAATTTCATTCAGACATGTTACCTTAACTTAACTCGAGTTTCCGCTGGCGCTCCCCTGACTAGTTAACTTAAAGCTCGACAACTTTCTCGCACTAAAGCGCCGCATTCTGATGAATTTGTTTACTTTATTTTTTTTTTTTTATTAGTTATTATAGCAACGATTAACGGATTTTAATTTTTTTTTTTTTCGTTAATTATTGCAGCAATAATAATTAAAAAATTATAAAAAGAATATTTTATTTTAAAAATTTAGTCCAAGGAGTGGCTTTAATTTAAATAATATAAATTTTTTTTATTAAAAAAATTTAATATTAATATAAAAGAATTTATAGAAAAATTTTTTTTATAAAAAATGGAAATATTCATTCAATGAACTGTGGGTTCTACGGAGATAAAATTTTTCACTGGAGGCGATTTCTCAGCCCGTTTAGCGGAAACAAATATTAATGGGTTTGAGAAAGAATTTACTGTGCTGAAAAATAGAAATAAAAAGAATTTACAGTAGCGCTGTAAATTGAAATGAAAAATCAATGAGTGAGATCGCGAAGAGGCCGCTAGATAATTGTAAATTAGTCTGAATAAATAATTGCAGTTATAGTAATTATAGAGTTTCATTGAGCGAAAGTTGTCAGATGGGGATCTAACTGACACAGAGAATAGGTATTTAACGCGAATAATACAACGAGTGATAGCACGAGTAATATCAGACAACAAATAGAATAAAGCATGCAACATGTCTGACTGTAAAGTCGATCGAACTAGACCCGGTGACCAAGAGACAGGCACACGACATATTGATTAGAAAACTACGGTATTACTCTTTGTGATACTCATTTATTAAGTGGATATTTATTTTAAATTTTTGTTTGGTTTTTATGAGAGAAATTTCTAACGAAATTGCTGGATAAGCTGTCTAATTTACTTTTTCTAGAAATGTAAATTTTATATTGTAAAAAATGTAAATTTAAGATTTTTTTTTAAAAAAAAACAAAATTTATCAATAGAAGATTTTTAAATTTACATGGAAAAAATGTAAATTTATCAATATCAATAAATGTAAAATTCGTATTGAAAAATTGTAAATTTACATTTTTTCCATGTAAATTTACATTTATTTATATCGATAGATTTACATTTTCCATGTAAATTTACAGTTTACATGGAAAATGTAAATTTATCAATATAAAGAAATGTAAATTTACACGGAAAAATGTAAATTTAGGATAATAAAAAAATGTAAATTTAGTAATAGAAAATTTGTAAATTTGTACATTGAAAAAATGTAAATTTAAGATTTTTTATAAAAAAATCAAAATTTATCATTAGAAGATTTTTAAATTTACATGGAAAAAATGTAAATTTATCTATATAAATAAATAAAAGTAAATTTACACGGAAAAAATGTAAATTCATCAATATCAAGAAATGTAAAATTATTATTAAAAAAATTGTAAATTCACATTTTTTCCATGTAAATTTACATTTTCCACGTAAATTTAGATTTACATGTAAATTTACAGTTTACATGTAAGTGTAAATCTATCGATATAAATAAAAGTAAATTTATATGAAAAAAATATAAATTTATCAATATAAAGAAATGTAAATTTACACGGAAAAATGTAAATTTAGGATAATAAAAAAATGTAAATTTAACATGTACAAAAACTGTAAAATTTACATAAAGAAAATGTAAATTTAGTAATAAAAAATTTGTAAATTTTACATTAAAAAGAAGGTATAGCAAAAACGGGGATTCCCAAAAATTTAATTAAAAAGAATAATTATTCCCTTAAAGCTTTAAATTTATTTATCTGTGTATTGTAATTAGTAAGATACTATTGTTTTTATTCCAGAAGACACGAGGAAGGTCCTGAAGGTAGCCGAAGAGGACAAGTGGATTATTTAAAAACTAGTGTCGTCGGTGGGGCATGGTGGTAAAGGAGACGGCGGGGCGATGACGCTCTATCACCGTCCGCCGTCTTCAAAACGAGTCCCCGAGGACTCGACCGACTTCCTGATCCTTTACCCGGTCCCCGTCCCAACTCGCTCGACGAGCAGCCATCAGCGTCTTAGGCAACACCATCATTACTATCATCATTACTATCTCCACTACCGCAACCCCGATAGGTCCACTACGATAGATCCAGCTGAAACGAAGACTAAGCGGAGGAGAAGGGATGAAAGATCGTCCTCGTCATCACGAACACGGTCACGGGATGCCCCTAGAAGAAGTACAGGGACTGCTTACGCCGTCCTCCAAAACAGGTAATACATATTTTATTTACTGTCGTAAAAATAAACCCGACAATTTGTTAATTTTTTTTTTTAGCTTAACATTATTATTATTTTATTTAATTTAAAAAAATCTTTACCTTAAATTTTTTTTATTAATTAATTTTAACTCTTAAAAAAAATATTTTTAAATTAAATTTAAGATAATTTAATTAATTTTTTTAATAATTAATTTTAACAAATCTTAAAAAAAGAATTTATATTAATTTTATTTAAGCCTTTATAATCTCGAGTTCAGTTATCACCTGGCGACAATAATTCAATAGGCAATTAAACCAGCATCTGTATAATCATTATAGCGTGGAGCAATATCCGAGAATTAACCGTAAAATCAAAGAGCTCTTGTTGATAATTAATTAGACGCATCACATCCACGCACGGGAGATTTGTAGTGGTGTGTATATTCTCCGAGAGTGCGCTTGATAGTCATCCAGTTGACGCTTCCCCGATTATACTCTCCCGATAAATTATTTTAAAAGGTTTCCTCGGCTTATAATAACAACAAGTTGAGCTTATAATCGATAATAACCCCAAACAACTAATTTATTTAATGACTAATTACAATTTTTCAAGACAATAATTTTTTTTCCCCCAACTAAAACTGCAAATCCATAAAAAATAATATTATCTAATGACTAATTACAATTTTTCAAGACAATAATTTTTTTTCCCAATTAAAACAGTACATATTCATATAAAATAGATGTTATTTAATGACTAATTACAATTTTTCAAGCCAATAATTTTTTTTCCCCAATTAAAATTGAATGAAACAGTGCAAATCCATAAAACAGAATATTAATTTGACTTTGTTGTCAAAAGCATAAATAATTAAAATTTAATTAACCCAAAATAGTATAAATAAATGGAGGTGCTTTGTTTTTAATCAGATAAAAATAAATTTTAACCTAAATATACACCAGAGGTGCGTGAATCAAAAAATATTTAAAGAAAGCTCCGATGGACGTAATATATATATATATATATATATATATATATATATATATATATATATATACGGACAACAATGCAGTCACGTATAATATAAAAGCGATACACACACGATCACTTAATATTTCATTCATAGACTTTGACAAGTTTAACAATACACCAGGGGTTGCCCTACATTCTACATTCGTAGGTACAACTATAAACCCCCGTGCGGGTCATTGGCGAGCTGCAACACAACTACAGGCACAAACACACACCCGCCTCACCGCCTCACCGCCTCACCGGCTTTTGTAGACTCGGACTGGTGAAATAACCGGAAAGACATGATTACAACAGCCCTGGAACAATTTGTTCGGCAATCGACCGAATAATTAACTTTCCAAACCCAATTCCCGAAAAGTTGATCCTTGTATTACTTTGCAAACTGGGCTTTCGGTGTTGCTGGCTAAAACTTACCCAAACTATTTATTTAACCTTTAGTTCTGATTCTTTTTCGGATTTCTCTCTGTGTACTTTACTTTGTTATTATGTTCAACCACCGGAATTATTATCCCAAAGTCTACTGTAGCATGTTAAACCGAAATTAAAGTTATTTTTTATTATCCGGGCGGGCGGCTCGGACCAGTTGCATCGATTCTGGGGTTAAATACCGTCGGCAAAGCTTTTGCTATACAGGTCACGCAATACGCCAGCCCGTATGTTATTTAACGAGGATCCAGATTCAGGAACTCACATTTTTTTTTATCATTTTTGGTTTTGTATTATTATTTGGTTGTTTTATTTGATGGTTTGAGATTTTTATTGTGTTATTTAGAGAAAATTACTCATTTTGAGGGAGTTCAGTTGCACGGAAAAATTTGGTCTTGAAATTGGGGTGGGAGGTTTTTAATTTACATTTTTGGAAATTTTATGTTGTAAGAAATATCCGTAAGCTTAGCAGATGGAAAAACCTTGAAATTTACATGGAGAAAATGTAAATTTATAAAAAAATGTAAATTAAGAAGGAAAATGTAAATTTAATCTCTGAAAAATGCCTGGAAAAATGGCTGACTTTATGTAGAGGAAATGTAAACTTACAAGGAAAATGTAAATTTACAAAGAAAGGGTAAATTTTCCGTTTGGAAAATCTCTTAAAGTTACAGGAAGAAAATATAAACTTATCATCAATCAATTTGTAAATTTTACATCGGAAAAGTTAAAAGTTTACATTATTACACGGAAAAAAATAAACAGTAAATTAACATGATGCAGTCTTGGTAAATAAACATGATGACAATCATGTTGCAGCCACATGAGTTGTCATGTTTCGGCTACATGACAATCATGTTGCGGTAGCATGAGAAAAATCATGTGGCAGCAACATGATTTTCGTGTAGCCTTAATAGCATAAAATTGTATATAATTTGAATGAACAAAGATATCGTTCACAAATTGTATAATTCGATAATTTATTCTTATTGTCATCTGCAATATTATAAATCCTAGAAAATCTAGTTATTTTAGAATAAATAATGTTTCTTAAACATAAATATTTAGTTGTTGCAGCTTAATTTTGTGCTAATAAGGCTACATGAAAATCATGTTGCTGCCACATGATTTTTCCCATGCTACCAGAACATGATTAATAGCATAAAATTGTATATAATTTGAATGAACAAAGATATCGTTCACAAATTGTATAATTCGATAATTTATTCTTATTGTCATCTGCAATATTATAAATCCTAGAAAATCTAGTTATTTTAGAATAAATAATGTTTCTTAAACATAAATATTTAGTTGTTGCAGCTTAATTTTGTGCTAATAAGGCTACATGACAAATCATGTTGCTGCCACATGATTTTTCTCATGCTGTCGGAACATGATTGTCATATAGCCGAAACATGACAACTCATGTTGCTGCCACAAGATTTTCTCATGCTACCGCAACATGATTGTCATGTAGCCGAAACATGACAAATCATGTTGCTGCCACATGATTTCATCATGTTTATTTATCAAGACTGCATCATGTTGCATTTACTATTTATTTTTTTCTGTGTAAGGAAGAAATGGGTACAAAATATTTCATAAAAAAATTTTTCTCTCTAAAAAATACTAAACAATGTAATTAAACATCATTGTTAATCAATAAAATTCTTTTTAGAATTTTCAATTCTAATTCTTCTGTTTTCCCTCGGCGTACTTTATTGAACAATTTAATTTTAAAAATATTTTTTTTCTTTTGCAGGTAACCGGGGTCCATTGAATGTGACGATTGTCCAGGTAGGCAGCGGCGGAAATGGAAGTGGTAGAGGAAGCGAATTTCTCGGGCTGGAATCGACGGGTGAATTGAAGCCCAACCCCTCGCCCCTGTCCGAGACCAGCGCGACTTTGCAATCCGACAACAATGATACTTTTACCGGAGGTAAAAATGTTTTTTAAAATTTCGTTATTTCTATTTTTGTTTCTAGCATTATGCCAAAAAAAAATCTCTTTGAAATCTAAATAAAACATCACATATAAACTGCGCGTTCTTTTTGCGGTAAATTAAATATTTTTATGTCCTGAAAAAAAATATGCAGAGAGTTTTTAACCCTTTAGAGTCAGAGGATCTTGAAACGTCTTCGCGTGAGAGTAGTGGGGAGAGCGCAAATCCATAGTAAGACCCAAGAGTGGGGTTTCAAGGTCAGACTCTAAAGGGTTAAAGATGAATTCCGTTAAAATGCTCACAAAGGTTTATTTTTAAAGCGTTTTAATTGCGTATTTCCCTAAAAAACCGAAAATACATTTTAGGTGTCTATAAATAAACATCAACAACACTACCACTCTCTGTGGTTGATGGAAATTTCGTATAATTTTAACAAAATAACCGCTGGCTTTAGTGGCCTTGAAAAAATTCACGTAGTGATTTTTTGATAAAAGTTTGAAAAGAGCCAAAAGCACTCTGAATTTTGAAATGAGTTAATTGGTTTTATCTTTATAAAGCTCTTACCGATCCTCAGCCGACTAATGGGGTAGTAAATAGTTTTATGGACCAATCAAAATACTAATTAAATATTTTATGCATTTATGGTCTCATAACTTTGTGGAAAATTTACTTTCGTTATCTCAAGGTATATTTTCCAGAGGATTATAATTTATTTTCAAGAGATTAATATATTATGTTTATCATATTAAAGTGAAGCTTTATCTTTTTTAAATCATAAAAAATTCAGAACTTTTTTTTTTATTTAATAAATTTTGATTTAAAATAAAATAAATTTTTTTTTTAATTTTTCAATTTAAAATATAAATTAAAAATTCAAAATTAATTATTTAATTTAATAAAAATTCTTAATTACAATTTTTTTTTAATTTCTCCGTGGAAAATTTTTTTTATAATTTAATAATTAAAAACATTATGAAATGTCTTCAAATTCTAAAGAATAAAATTAAATTTTTTTGTTTTAAAATTTTTTAATTAAAAATATAAATTCAAAATTAAAAATTAATTATTAAATTTAATAAAAATTTTTAATTACATTTTTTTTTAAATTTCTCCATGTAAAATTTTTTAAAAATAATTTACTAATTAAAAAAATGATAAAAAGTCTTTAAATTCTAAAGAATAAAATTAAAAAAATGTTACTTGCAAGAGCACACAACACATTAAGCTAAAATACAAGTAATTTATAAAACCGACGTTGCATACAGATTCAGTAATCTCATTAGCAAAAGCTTTCAGTTATTTCCACATAGTTAGTACAAGTCTTGAAACCTTCAGTCACTCGCGGCGTGTCATTAGATCGAACTTACCCATCGTATCAGTAATATGAAATTTACTTCATTTATTTCGCCCGGTTAATTAATTGTGTTCATTAATTATAGCGCTTTTAAAATTTAAAATATTACCGTGTACAACAGTTGCATTAAAATGATCTGAAATTATAGGCAGCGAATAAATAAATAAATAAATAAATGAATAATAATAATAAATTGGGGCGCTTGGTTTGTCGGTGTGTATATTTTAAAATTAAACGAAAACAGAAGCTCGTCCCCAGGCGACTCACAACCGGGGTTATTTTTAATTGAATTTAAATGCGATATTGATTAGATGGATAATTAATTATTAATTAACAATTTTTTTTTTTTTTATTCAATATTCTCACAAATTTCTTGACTTAAATGTTAATTTTTTGCCTTTAATAATAATTAATATTGAATTTTTTTATTTTAAAAATTTAGTATTTAAAATAAGCGGTAACATTGAATTAAAGATAGCACATATGCATACACATACTTGAAAATATGACCGTGAACGAGTAGTCGACTGCAAACGACGTGATTCTGATCCCGTAATGGGATCAACGACAAACTGTCGTCGGTACGATTCTTCGAGTGCTAAACCGCCGGAAATATTTGTCCTCGACTGTCCCAGCGACGACAACAATAATTTGAAAAAAAAGTATGACTTTATTCGCGGCAATTCTGCCGATTCTTTTCACCTCGGCAGTAAGAGAGGTAATAGTGGTAAGAGATCGGGTGACAATGCGCAGAAATATAATTGGAGGAGGAAAGGCACCCGAGGTACTTTTTTTTATTAAGTTTTTAGTTAAATTCACTTTAAAGGGATACTTGATACTTTTTATTTCTCAATTTAATTATTTTTAATCTTTAGATCATATTACTATCATTTATGTTGGAATCTGAAAGATATAAGTTGATTTAATCAAAAGAAAAAATTTTAAAGCAAAAATATTATTTTTAACCAATTTTTTTCAATTTAAGAATTTTTTTTTATATAAAAAATTATCTAATCTTTGAGAAAAAAATTTTTTAACTTGATTAAATTAAACTTAATTTAAGAATTTTTTTTAATTAAAAATTAGCAATCTTGCAGTCACTTTCTTAACTATTGATATTTTTACAGATATAAGCTTATCCCGATGTTACACTCATCAAGAGCTTTCATTTGAGTACCCACATGTATTTTTCATTTATACATATATTTAATATATATAAATATATAAAATATATGAAAAATTGATGTGGGTACTCAAATGAAAGGTCTTTAAGAGTGTAACATCGGAATGAGTTTATATCTTAAAAAATGTCAATAGTTGAGAAGATACAAGGTCATTTCTTAATTATTGCCATTTTTAAAGATATAAGCTCATCCCGATGTTACACTCATCGAGACCTTTAATTTGAGTACCCACATGGCAATTTTTATATATTTTATATATATGATATTTGTGAAATATATAAATATATAAAATATATGAAAAATTGATGTGGGTACTCAAATGAAAGGTCTCGATGAGTGTAACATCGGGATAAGCTTAAATCTTCAAAAATGTTAATAATTAAGAAATGACATTGTATTTTGTACTGAAAAATTATTTTTAATATAATTATTTTTTGTTTAAAAATCAAATAAATTTTATAAATTCCAGATTTTTTATCCAGATTTATAAAAAATCTCCTTATCAATATCTTTTAATAATTACCAACAAAAAAATAACAAGCTTAATCTGTTATCACAGGAATAGATCCACGATTGCTGCTGGGTAATGTTCCGGGGGGAGTTTCCACTGGGGGCGATCGTAACACGTGGGAGGGCCGATACCACGTAAAAGAGCATCGGCGAGCAGGGAAAGCGACGTTTCAGGGTCAAGTGTACAACTTCCTGGAGCGACCCACCGGCTGGAAGTGCTTCCTGTACCACTTTTCTGTGTGAGTCACCCCAATCCTTATTTATACTCATTAAACTACTTTCTTCATCATATAGAATAATTATAATTAATATTCACCCCTGTTAATATTAATCCCCGTGGACAATCCGAGCCTATTCATCAAAATAACCAACTAAGTTAATAATCAGATCAAGAGGGAGTTTATCCTTCTGGAGCGACTTGAGTTGACCCACAATCCATCTTTGTTGTCAGTTAATAAGAAACACACTATTAACATTGCCCTCGGTGAAGATTGATGAGAATAGTTTTGCTGGAGTTGAGCTCTAGGCGGAGGTTGTCAAACCACTTATTATTTTCTTTACAATGTGCTCCTGGTATTCACGAGCTTACTTTCTTATTCTTGGATATAAAAAGGTATATTTATAAGATTCCGATCGTATTTATACACCTGGGGCTTTTTCTTCACCTTATACTTGAATTTCAATGCCTGCTATTCTCGTTGAAATTATTACTGATAAAAAATCAGGCTGGCAATTTAAATACATTGATTTGGGGTCTTTCATTTTTTTATTTAATCAAAATTTATTGTTATTTTTAAAGAGAATTTTTAAATTAGTAACAGATCATTGATTAAATGGTCATAAATTCTGGAATATTGATTTTTGAGAAAATTCATGAGACCAAAGTTGTAGCTTAGGAAATTTCCTACAAAAAACGTTTTTATAGTATAGGGCAATCTTCAATATTTTAGGAGATATAGCTACTTAATTAGTGCTCTGATAGTTAAAAATAAAAAATCATTATCTAGTTGTTAAAGAAATGGTCATAACTCCTAAAATAATGATTTTTAGAAAAAATTATGAGATCAAAATTGTAGCTTGGAAAATTTCCTATGAAAAATGTCAAACTATCGAGCTATCTTCAATATTTTAGGAGATATAGCCACTTAAATAGTGAAAAATGAGAAATCATTAATTATTTCTTAAAAAAATGGTCATAAATCCTAAAATATTGATTTTTAGGAATAATTATGAGATCAAAATTGGAGCTTGGAAAATTTCCTATGAAAAATGTCAAACTATCGAGCTATCTCCAATATTTTAGGAAATATAGCTACTTTATTGCTAACACAGTTAAAAATGAAAAATAATTAACTAATCATTGTAAAAATAGTTATAACTTCCAAAATATTGATTTTTAGGAAGTCATAAGAATCAAAAGTTGTAGCTTATAAAATTTCCTACAAACTATCGATCTAGTTTTAATATTCTAGGAGATAAAGTGTATTAAATAGATTTAACTATCTAGTCATTATAAAAACTATTACGATAACTCCAAAAACATTTATTAAAAAACAATTTATTATTATACTATAAAACAAGTATGAGTTATATAGTGCATGACTGGAGTGCAGTTACTTGCTATTACCATTCGATAAATTAAAAATGATAATAATCATGGAATGTTTTTTTTAAATATATTTTATTGTGTTTTATACACGTGTTACCGAGATAACACGTTGATTTGTAATAATTTATTCTAGGTCAGTATGATACAGCAAGATAGTATCTACTGACGACATATGTATATGTTACACTAACGTTTGTATCGCGTGATAATTAACCGATTATTATTTAATATTTAAACGACAGTAAAGATTTATCTTATTGGTTATTTCCTTTCTTTATTCCGAGGAGACAATCATTTTCACGGCAGAAAAATTCTAACTTCCAAATATCGATTTGGATAGCTAGAGAATTTAGCGGGACAGAGAATGCGGGAGGTAAATATCTGTGTATAGGTTCTATTGGGTATGAGTAAGCTCTATGCTCTATGTATTACCCTCTGTACTGGCAATACGGTCTATGCAATATAATTCAACGAAAATTTCAATTGTGCGAGCTAAATTTTGTGAATATTTTCATGTCTGAAATATCCGAGGCTGTTTCGTTATAGAATTTAAAGCTCAATCGTTCTTTGAATAAACCGCGACCCGGTAAATGAATAAATGAAAGTTGGTACTCGAAACAAGCAATAATAATAATATTTTTCTTTTAAATAAATATTTTATTTGTGGTGAATTTTATAGGATTTACATAATGAGTGCTAAAGCTACTATATCTCCTAAAATATTGAAGATAGCGCGATAGTTTGACATTTTTTATAGGAAATATTCTAAGCTACAACTTTGGTCTTACAATTTTTCCAAAAAACCAATATTTTAGGAGTTGCAGCCATTTTTACAATGACTAAGTGACAATTGTTCGTTTTTAATTATTTGAGCACTATTTAAGTAGCTATATCTCCTAAAATATTGAAGATAACTCAATAGTTTGACGATTTTCATAGGAAATTTTCTAAGCTACCATTTGTTATGGTGATTTTTCGTAAAAATCAATATTTTAGGAGTTATGACGATTTTTTAAGGAACTAGATAATGATTTTTCACTATCTTATTACCATTTAAGTAGCTATCTCCTAAAATATTGAAAATAGCTGGATAAGTTTGACATTTTTGATAGGAAATTTTCTAAGCTACAATTTTGGTCTCATAATTTTTCTCAAAAATCAATATTTCAGGAGTTATAGCCATTTTTATCGTAACTAGGTGTCATTTATCATTTCTTACTACAAAAACACTATAAGTAACTATATCTCCTAAATTATTGTAGATAGCTCGATAGTTTACAGCTATTTTTATAGGAAATTTTCTAAGCTACAATTGAGGTCTCATAATTTTTTGATTAAATCAATATTTTAGGAGTTATAGCCATTTTTAGAGTGACTAAATGATTTAACATTTAATTCAAAAATTCTCTTTTAGAATTATTATAATAATAATAATAATAATAATAATAATAATAAGCCTTAAGATTTAAAACTATCGATTTTTTTAGTTAATTCTATTTCTTAAATACTTCTTTTAGGACTTGCAATTTCTTATTCAGACAAAAAAAATTTTTTAGTGTCCTAAAAAATGCAAACTATCACAGTCACTAATAAAACTGTAAAAAAAAACAATTACTTGGAGAATAATAAAATTCTGCAAGCATTAAGCTAATTTACCAACAGTACGGTAACTGTTATATCCCCCGATAAGTCAATAATAAAGACAATAACGGTTAGAGAGCGCAAGAGAAAGAATGATTTCACGTGAGTAGTCTTGCTATGATACAAACAGATGGCGGTCTGTACGCCTACTGTTACTACTTATTGTTGGTAAATTTTATTTTATATTTCGCTTCAAACAATTATCCGACATAATTATTTACAATTTACAAAAGTCACGATTGAACAAAAAGAAAAATTTCCATTAAGATTTCTTCTACAGGAATGATTTAGACAAAAAAAGTTCTGTCAAAAAAACTGACGTTTCCTGCGAAATAGCCTTCTGATACCCCAGATTACGAGAAAAAAAAAAAAAAAAAAAAAACCCGAGTCATCGTGACTTGCAATCCCTCTAATTTCATTTGATGGATCAGGCAATTTTTTTTAGTAGTGGAAAAAATTTAAAACATAAATTGAGCGACTACATAATTAATTTTCGAAAGCACAAAATCCAGTAATTTATTATTGAAACGAACAACGTCACTAAGCTCATGAATTATTTATTATTATGCGAAAGAGAAACTGTTTAAATTCAAAATAGTAGATTAAAAAATTTTCTATAATAAATTTTTTTAAACTATCTTGAATATTTTAGGAGATATTGCTACTTTAATAGTGCTAACATTGTGAAAAATGAAAAATCATTATCCAGTTCCTAAAATAATAGTTATAACTCTTGAAATATTGACTTTGGAGAAAAATTATGAGACCACAATTGTAGCTTAGAATATTTCCTATGAAAAATGTCAAACTATTGAGCTGTCTTCAATATTTTAGGAAATATAGCTATTTAAATAGTACTGAAATAATGAAAAATCATTAATTATTATCTAGTTCCTAAAAAAATGATTGTAACTACTGAAATATTGATTTTTGAGAGAAATTATGAGAAAATTATAAAATTATAAAATTATAAAATAAAAAAAAATTAAAAAATCCAAGTTACCGATATGATTGTATATGATTTTCCGAAATTAGAAAAAATTTTATTGTAAATTTAAAAATTAAAAAAAAAATTTTGGAACGCACTTGGTGTGCGTCATTGTGTATTTCAATTTTTATAAAGTCCTAGTAAATAGAATTCACGAATTCATATTGTGTATTTCAATTTTTTTTAAAGTCCTAGTAAATAGATTTTACGAATTTCATTAAAAGTAAAATATTTTGCAACCACGCACACTAAATACGTTCCAAAATTTTTTTTTTAATTTTTAAATTTACAACAAAATTTTTTCTAATTTCGGAAAATCATATACAATCATATCGGTAACTTGGATTTTTTAATTTTTTTTTATTTTATATCTTTTTGTAAAGAAAACAAAATTTTTTTTTCTTAATAGTCTTATGAACGTGGACTTGGCGCGATTTTTTTACAGTGAAACTGTTTTTGTTCGGATTATTGAAACAAACAACGTCACTAAGCTCATAAATAAATTATTAGCCTGCTTGGTTATTAAAATAAAACCTATTTAATTAAATATTCGTCTAGATAAGACAGAAATGTTAATGTAGCTTATTTATTTTATATTTATATTTTTCAACTCTTAGTCTCGTGTTTTTATTATTCACAAATGAACAGGAAGTCCGACTAAATGTCGCGCGATCAAAGATAAAATTGTCACCTTAATGTTCTCTGGTAATTATTACTTACAATATTATTTATTTACTCAATTTCATTACACAAAAATAAATAAATAAATTCTAAAAATAGTTAAAAAGTCAATTAGACCACACGAGTGCTTGATGTTGAATAAAATGCATAGAATCTCGTGTCGATAATGAAACATAAAAAGGCATAAAGAAAAGTAAATGCTAAAGTTTTGACATTGGATGCATTATAGTATTTTTTTTTTTCTGTTATTATTTTTTTCCAGGCTATATTTAAAGCTGGCAGTGTGCCATTTGTCCATCGACACTTTTTTATGCCCAGGAAAAAATATTCCATGTATAATACATAAATAAGCACATATTTACCTCAAGATATACCTGTAGATATGTAAACATACGTAACATATATCGTATAAGGGTATAAATATCGCTTACATCCGAGCAGAGGGATCGCATGATGAATTTCAAGTAATTTAAATATCTTATCACGTAAAGCTATTGGCAGTATCATTAAATAACCACACTTTCCGCAGATTTAATCCTCCGCTGGAGTCTCCTGACTACTTTTTTGGTTTTGCTTTTATTTTTATTTATTTCTCGGCCTTTTTGCCTCACTTCCCTCACGGTTTATATCATCCGAATCGTAGCTTGTAATGGAGAGTTCGATTAACGGCTCCGCTAAAGTTCAAGGACGCTTGGGTGATACAGTACGGCTAAAAGGGTCTTCGTTTGAGATTTTTCAAGTCGGAAAAATATTTTGGCTTTTTTTTTTTTTCCAATTTTTAAGTTTAATTTATATTATTTTTTGAATTTGGAAAGATTAATCATTAATTGCGCACTTAAAAATGGTCATAACTCTTAAAATATCGATTTTATAAAAAAAATTATGAGACTAAAATTGTAACTTATAAATTTTTCTGAAAAAAATGTTTTTAAACTATTTTTTTTATTGAATAAATGTTTAAAAAGTGAATGTAAAAATTAAATTACCATACAATAGACATATCCCGGCAATAAACAGCGAATAGAATCTTTTTTTCACTGACCGAACATCCCAAGTATCGTTAAAAGATCCATCTGACATTCAAGGGAATTGTATACGAGCACTTTATTACAATTTACGGTACACCGTTGCTGGAAAATCGTAAATTGCGCCCCATAAAAAAGCCCTCGGTGTTTTAGTGCCTTTATTTCAATTAGTTTTTTTTTTTTTCTTTTTTATTTTCTATAAACGTGTTAATTATTCCAAAGTGTTGGATATTGGAGCCACGCAATGAGATCGTAAATCAAATTATCGTTTCTAGTACATAGGGTAAAAATATATATTTATGTTTTTCTGGGAAATTTATTGCAGGTGTTTTTTTTCCCGCTGACACGAACGAGAAAATAGTGAAATGATAAATTGGAACTCGTCTTTAAATTTGGGAAAAATAACAAAGAATCTGAGTGCCGTCAATTTCAATTAGCGCTAAATGAAAATGGGCTTTTTATTTTGATTGTTTTATATTTATTTTAATTAAAATGTGATGATATCGGCAATTTGATGGAAATTTTTAGAGGGAACAGGTAATATTGTTGTTAAATGTTTTTTGTGGAAAGAAATTTATTTATTTTTTAATCAGTGGGTCAAATTCATCTTCATTATAAAAGAATAATTTTTTCTTTTTAATCGATATTTTAGATCATTTTTATAATGACTATACAATGAGCGCTATATAAGACACTATATCTCCTAAAATATTGAAGATAGCTCCATAGTATAAAAACATTTTTTGTAGAAAAATTGATAAGTAATTATTTTGAATTTTTATTTTCTTTCAAAAATCAATATTTTAAGAGCTATGACCATTTTTATAATAACTAAATTATAATAATTAATTTTTCACTATCTAAGCACTATTTAATAAGTAGCTATATCTCCTAAAATATTGGAGATAGCTCGATAGTTTGTAATTATCTTATAGGAAATTTTTTAAGCTACAACTTTTAACTCTTATTTTTCTCAAAAATCAATTTACAATTTTTTCTAATCAATATTTTAGAAGTAAGAGTCATTTTTTAAGAGACTAGATAATGATTTTTTATATTTAACTATCAGAACACTATTTAAGTAGCTATATTTTCTAAAATATTGAAGATAGTTCGATAGCTCATAATTATTTTTCATAGGAAATTTTCTAAGCTACAATTTTGATCCTAAAAATCGATATTTTAGGAGTTACAGTCATTTTTTAAGTGACTAGATAATGATTTTTTATATTTAACTATCAGAGCACTATTTAAGTATCTATATTTCCTAAAATATTGAAGATAACTCTATAGTTTATAGCTATGTTGACCAAGAAAGTAATTTTGAAGAATTTAATTGTCTAGAATCAAATAAAATAAACTTAAATCAAGAAGAATAAATTCTCCAAAATTATTTCGTTAATTATAAGTAAATTTTTTTTTCTGTATCAATCTTCAAAATCTTGATGATAGCGCCAGATATTAGCAGAGCCGTGGTGTTTATTGTCTATCAGAGCCGTTGATCATAACGTTAGTTTTCACAAATGCGTCGAGCGTCCATTGGATATTAATAATGTAGAAGGGTCGCAAAGCGGCCTTGCTGAGAAATATCGACCCGCCGGGGAACATCGATCTCCTCATATCGGGCTGAACCACTATAGCTAGCTACAGCTATAACTATAACTGTAAACCCGGTCTTGGCTATATATACACTTTCCATATCTCCTAACAATATATTTAACGCGATATTGATGCCAAAACTGGTCACTTCCCGGCAGAAAATATATTAAAAATTCAATTGATATAAATTCGTTTACATTTTTCCGTAATAGCTATATTAACTATCGACCTTTTCTAATTATCACCTTTTCCGCCGAATTTCTCGGACGCCTAGACGCCAGAATTGGGTCACTCGTGTGACATTTTAACGAAAAATATCCACGTCATGTTGTCTGGAGGACGACGACTTTAAACGTCATATTTACCTGGCAAATATTTGTCATGATTCATGATCTTCACTTTTGACATCAACACATTTTTTCGACCGGTAGCTTTATTATATATTGTATTTTCGATCTAACCCTTACAACTCTATATATCCTTCGACCTTATAACTTATAGTTTACTCCTTTGATTGACACATAAGAACATATTTTCTTTCTACAAGATAAATATTTCTCTTTAAAGTTTATTTAACCTCAAAAATTTTTATTTACATTCTTACACTCGATTATCGATTATTGTTGAAGCGCGCTCATGCAAATTACAATCCTCACCTCAAGAGACTCTCGGGTAGTTTTTCTCTTTAGTCTTTTTTGAGACGGCTCGAGTGTGCTAAGAGTCTATTGTTTAATTAATGTATCTTTTAGCGAAGCATAAGAATATTTTTATTTTTTAAATTAAATGCCGCATTACTATCTAGTCACTTAATAAAAATTACTATTTTAATTTATAAAAAAATTATTAAACCAAAATTGTAGCTTAGAAAATTTCCTACAAAAAATCTTCAAATCTATCAAGCTATCGTCAATATTTTAGGAGATATAGCTTCTTAATTTAGTATAGCTACTAAATAGGTACTTAAATAGTGCTCTGATAGTTAAAAATAAAAAATCATTATCTAGTTCCTAAAAAAATGGTCATAACTCGTAAAATATTGATTTTTAGGAAAAGTTATGAGGTCAAAAATGTAGCTTGGAAAATTTTCTACAAAAAATCTTCAAATCTATCGAGCTATCTTCAATATTTTAGGAGATAAAGTCACTAGTGCTCATTATCTAGTTACTATAAAAATTTTCCAGAACTTTTAAAATATTTATTTATAAAATTATTATTATTATTATTATTATTTTACTATCAACTGACAGCAAGCTAAAAAATTTCAAGTGTGAAATTGTTTGAGGATGAATCGATAAAAAAATATTATTTACAATTAAATAATTATTGAGAGAACAAAACTCAAGATGAAAACATTTCACGCGGAAGATGTATTATATTTTTCTTTATTTTATTAACCACGAGTTAGCATACAGTCCGGGCGGGCTTTTGCGAACGGTCAAGCGGATGTGATATAGATTGAGTGCTAGTTCGGCGTAAATAAAAATAACAAACACCGGTATGTATGTATATTCTATATACAGTCTAGTTTTATTTGACTGGGTCGTTATTTTTAGTTTTTTATAATCAAAAGTTTTATTGGTGTGACAGGTGATGGCGGAGTGAGGAAGAGACCTCACCCATTGTAACAGTTATCTTAAAATCTTATCGATAGATACATTATATCCATAGAGTGATAGATTGATAGAGCACCGGTTTCCATGCCCCTGACCGCTTTGCATGCCCGACTCTAATGCATATTTTATTACTTTATTTAATGACGATAGATTTACAAGGATTCTCCAGGTATTTGTTATTCGACATTGACATTAATTACGATCGATCGGTTTTTCAACTACACCGATAACAGATACTCAGGATTTAAGTACTTTCTGCTGTTAACTATCTTTAAGAAATCATTTTTATTAATTAACAAGCAATTAATACGCAAAAAGACCGAAAAAATTTCATAAAATATTTAAGATAGCCCTATAAGACACAAACGCTTTTTGTAACAAATTGCACAAGCTACAATTTTGGTCTCATAAATTTTATTAATAAATTCTATATTTCAGAAGTTATAACCATTTTCAAAGAGACTAAATAATGATTTGGTATTTGAATCAAAAATTTTCTGTCCAAATAATAATAATAATAATAATAAGTGTTGAAAGCGATAAATCAAGCGCAAGAGTGATTCTACTCACTGCAAGTTCAAGACTCACACCTCAGATTGGAGCATCAACAATCGGGAGGGTTGTCACGTCAGTTCAAGTAGAAAAAGACACACTTGGTCAGACACCGATAATTATCGAGTTTTATACCATTCTCCCCTATTAAATAACACTGCCGACTTAAAAGATCACTTTAATTACTCGACTCACTGATCAAATTTATATTTTTTAGCCAAAAAAAAAATATTTCATTTTTTTACAAAATATTTTTTTAGTAACTAAATAATTTTTCATTTTTTACTATTTTAGCACTATTTAATTTGATATATCTCCTAAAATATTGAAGGTAGCTCGATAGTTCTTCTTGCAGCTTTTTTTATCATAATCATAGCAATGATTTTTCTTTTTAATTAATATTTTATAGAGACTAGATGATGAAAATTACTTAAGACACTGTATCTCCTAAAATATTGAAGATAGCTTGGTAGTTTATATTTATCTTTATAGGAAATTTATTAAGCTACAATTTTGAATTTTTATTTTCCTAAAAATCAATATTTTAGGAGTTATAGTTATTTTTTAAGTGACTAGATAATGATTTTTTATTTTTAACTATCAGAGCACTATTTAAATAGCTATAGTTCCTAAAATATTGAAGATAGCTCGATAGATTATAACAATTTTTCATAGGAAATTTATCAAGGTACAATTTTTAATTTTTATAATTTTTTCTAATCAATATTTTAGGAGTTAGAGTCATTTTTTAAGTGACTAGAAAATGATTTTTTATTTTTAACTATCAGAGCACTATTAAAGTAGCTATAATTCCTAAAATATTGAAGATAGCACCATAGTATAAAAACGTTTTTTGTAGGAAATTTTCTAAGCTACAAATTTGATCTCATAAATTTTTGATAAATTTGATATTTCAGGAGTTATAGTCATTTTTTAAGAAACTAAATAATGAGTAGGTATAATTAATTCAAAAATCTTCTGTTTAAATAATAAAAATAATAATAATAAATAGCCTAAGAGAATTAGCCAGCAGGCTGGACGGTTTTGAGGGTGAAAATTAATCTCTCGAAAATCTGTCGGTGTAACCCCTAAATATAAAAATGAAATTGACTTGAGCAGCGATGCATAAAACGTCGTGCTCTTTGCCATGCGCCATCGACCGACCGTGTCTATAAATAGACGCGGAAAGGGGGGGATGAATGTCGTTAGGTATTTAGCATTTCGCGACAGGAACTTCCTGACCCTTGGAGACTTTATCGCGGCTTGACGCCCTCAAAAGGCTCCCTAAAAATTTTATTACTAAAAATTTACATTCTTACACAAAAAAATGGCTCATTTAACGCATTTTCGAGTCTATTTGCTTTTATTATTCACATAATACATTTACTTTGGGTCTATCTGTGCAGCCATGTGTGCTACACACACAATTTACATCTCAGAAAACACACAAAGCAACAATATGCCTTTTATTTTCCTCGGGGCTTAAAATATGCACTTTAAAAATATTTCTTTTTTTTTTATTTTTTCATTATTATTCCTCAATGTTTTGTCCAAGAGCAGCCGCGTGTGAAACATAATGAAGACTAGATAGAAAAAAAAAAAAAAGCGGATATGAAATATCCGTGTAAAGACATGTGAATTATGTTGAAAGCTAGTTATCATGCTCGACTTATCTCCACAGGCATTTTGTAAAGAAAATAAATAATAAAACAACCCTGAAAAAATATAAAAAGGTTTATATACTGGAATAGATAGCACGGTCTATAGAACTAAACTTTTTAACGACTGTAAGTACTTGCTTGATCGAGTGTCAAAGTACTGATTTATAAAAAGTTATGCCACTTTTAATCTTGTTCAACAGTCAAATAATTGATTTTGTCGCTACGTGGACAGAGTTTAATTGTTATCTAGTTTTTTTTTTTTTTTTGTTTTACGCAGTTGGAATTAATTATACTTGAGTTATTGAATTAATAATTTGAATTGGAGTATCTGGAAACTGGATAATAAAATTTACACTTTTTGATGTTAATTGGAGTTTATAAACTTTACATAGATAGAAAAGTATTGTTAAGTTTACATTTTTGGGATTGTTGGGGTATAAATATTTGTTTTATATTGGGGAAATGTAAATTTGACTTTTTAGAAAATTTAGTGCGTGGAAATATTGGGAAATTTACATGAAAATGTAAACTTAGTATGTGGAAAATGTAAATTTAATATGGAAAAAATTTTTTTAATTTACACTGTGAAAATGTAAACTTAGTATTAGGTGATAAATGTAAATTTAACATGTGGAAAAACTGATAAATTTACACAGTGGAAATTTACATAAATAAAATGTAAACTTAGTTTATGGAAAATGTAAATTTAATATAAAGAAAGTTTTTTTAATTTACACTGCGAAAATGTAAACTTAGTAGGTGAAAAATATAAATTTAATATGTAGAAAAAAATTTTAATTTACACTGTGTAAATGTAAATTTACATGAAAAATGTAAACTTAACATATGGAAAATGTAAACTTAGTATGTGGAAAATGTAAATTTACATGAAAAAAATTTTTATTTATTGTGCGGGAGAACTATAAATTTTATCTGAAAAAAATGTAAATCTAACATCAGAAACTTTGTAAATTACACATCAGAAAAAATGTGTATTATTTTATCTAAAAGCAATAAAATCCGAGATAACTATTGAATTAACATACATTAAGGAAGTTTTTAATTTAACGGTGGAAAACTTTTATCAAGATTCAGTTCTTGGAAGCCGCCACCTAAGGTTATGTGTGAGTTTACACAGTACACCCAAAGCCGTATAGCAAGAAATTACACAACTTTGTCCCGAGATTTTTATCGCGTTGTTGACAAGTATATTGCCGATAAAGTCTTGTAACACTTTTATTTAATCTTTATAACTTTTTATTAGAGGTTTTTTTCTTTTAATTGCCGTACTTGAAAGAGGAAACGAGCAGCTGAGGGATTTTCGGAGTGAGTTCGAGGATCTAGGCTTTGATAATAGTAATTTCAGTGCGAATGATTCAGGAATAATGGAATAAAGACGACTCTATCGAGGCTGTTATGGGAAATGTGGGACGGATTGAAGAACGGGCTTTTGATATAAAGGGGAAAACTCACGAGTATTGTTCATAAATGCATGCAATAGGTACACAATATAGAGAAGCTATAAACAGATTGCTTCATTGTCACGAGTGTGCTAATAGTCTGAAAAAAATGTGTATTACTACTTGCTTTTGATGTAATACCTTTTTTGTTAAATGTCAAAGATACTTTTTAATATTATTATCATTATTTGAAATGAAAATTTTATATTTAATAATTAATAATAAATTATTATCTAGTCACCTTAAAAATGGCTACAACACCTTAATTATCAATTTTATCGAAATATTATAAGACCAAAATTATAGCTTGGAAAATTTCCTATAAAAAAAGCCATAAACTATCGAGCTATCTTCAATATTTTAGGAGATATAGCTACTTAAATAGTGCTCTGATATTTAAATAATAAAGAATCATTATCTAGCCACTTAAAAAATGACTCTAATTCCTAAAATATTGATTAGAAAAAATTATATGAATTAAAAATTGTAGCTTGATAAATTTCCTATAAAATATTCTTATCAACTATCGAGCTATCTTCAATATTTTAGGAGATATAGAGCTACTTAGATAGTGCTCTGATAGTTAAAATTTAAAAAATCATTATCTAGTCACTTAAAAAATGACTGTAACTCCTAAAATATTGATTTTTGGAAAAAAATCATGATACCAAAATTATAGCTTATAAAATTTCCTACAAAAAACGTTTTTATACTATGGATCTATCTTCAATATTTTAGGAGATACAGTATCTTAAGTATTTCTCTAAATAGTTTTTATAAAATTGTCCAACACTCCTAAAATATTTATTTAACAAAAATTATTTATTTATAATTTAATTTAGAATTTTTGTTAAAAATTTTTGCCACATTTGATAAAAAAAGTTGACAATAATCATAATAATTAAAAGAGACGTTGATAATTTAGCGATCGATGTTAAAACGCCTCGGGGATTTTTAATAAAAAAAAAAAGCTTGTAATTTTCAACTCGTATCATCTTTTTTAATCCACAACCGCGACTCTTTCATTTTTATCCGCAATTTAGCTGCGTTTTCTTTTGTCGCGGTTAAAATTACTAATTTAAGGCGGTTTTATTTATAAAATGATTATTTTTTACTGTACAATACTTTGCTCATAAAAACTCTGTACAGAGCAAACATTTTTAACTCTTACTACAGAGTACGACATGGCATTTACAAGACAAAAAAAAAGCGAGTTAAAATTTATAAAATAAAAAAGTAGAGTGTAAACAGCATAAAGTAGTTTTATTTTACAGCGACATATAAAATGATGACTTTGAGCTACACCGATTTATTTTATTTAAACTAGTGACGTATTTGTGCGCTTTGAGTGAAATCTGACGGCGAGGACGGAGACGGGGGAAGACTTTTATTCCAAGCTGGAAGCTTTTTACTCGGCTGCTGTGCGTTTTTTAACCACTCGTACACTTTTATACTTTTATACTTGAATTCTTTTATAAGGGATGTCGGCTCTGAAACTATCATTCCCCGAGCCGAAAAGTAATCTCCTATCTTTATTTTCTTAACAGCGTACATCTGATAGATATGCAGCTTTATATTTTTTTTCTCTTTTATTTTTTCTTAAATAAATTTTTAATTCTATCTTTGATCCATTAATTAAGTTATTAAAAATTATCAAAGCAATAGCTTTTATAAATCACTAAAAAATTAATTATTTTTAATGAAAAATTATTACAATAATTAATAGCGGGAAACATAAGCTTTAAAAAGTGGTATTTTTATTTTTAAGTTCCTCCTGATAGAAGGATTTTTTTATATTTAATAAGCTTTATTAACTGTTAATAAATAATTTTTTAACATCATAGGATTTAATGAATATTTATTAACAGTTAACAAATATTTATTAATTTAACAGCTAATAAGTAATTTAAAGTTAAAATTACATTATTAATAGTCAATAAATCCTTCTATCAGTGTAACTTTTAAAAAATTTATTTCAATACTTAATTTATAAAAGTTAACTCTCTTGTAGTGAGAAGATTCAGCGGCCATGCGCCACCTGTTGGAATTACCCAAAACTACATTGATAGAAGGATTTTTTTTATATTTAATAAGCTTTATTAATTATTAATCAATGATTTTTTGACATCATAGGATTTAATAAATATTTATTAACAGTTAATAAGTAATTTATTAACAGCTAATAACTAATTTAAAATTTAAAATAAAATTATTAGTAGTTAATAAATCCTTTTATCAGTGTAACTTTTAAAAAATTTATTTCAATACTTAATTTATAAAAGTTAACTCTCTTGTAGTGAGAAGATTCAGCGGCCATGCGCCACCTGTTGGAATTTCCCAAAACTACATTGATAGAAGGATTTTTTTTATATTTAATCAGCTTTATTAATTATTAATAAATGATTTTTTGACATCATAGGATTTAATAATTATTTATTAACTGTTAAAAAATATTTATTAAAATTTAATAAATTAAATAATTGTCTTTTAATAAATAAAATAATTAATAGTTAATAAATCTTTCTACCAGTGCACTTAATAAAATATTTTCAACAATTTATTAACGATTAATAGTATTAATAGACCACTTACTTGCCAGGCCGAAGAAGTAAAGTTAGCACCCCCCGGTAATTTGTTAGATCTCCATAAAAAATCTTTCTCTTTGGAGTGACAGGAAACAAAGCGAATATAAAACAAAAAGCATAAATAAATATAATATACGTGCGAGCGATAACAAAGTTATCAAGGAGCCGAGAGTTAACGTACAATAATGACGTAGCGATTTCACCCCAGGCGTCTCAAACAGTTACCAGTTACCAGCAGCAGTAGCAGCATCATCCCCCCGCGATACAGGATATAATATTGCGGTAGAGGGCGAAACTACGCGGCGGCTTCGAGCCACAGTTGGTTGCGGGCTTTCGCCCTGTTAAGATCGCGGCGGACGCTGCTTAATCCATACTCCGCTACGTCGCTGGGCTTTGTTTCTAAACCACCCCCACTACCCCCACCCCCTAAAAAAGTTTAAACAAAACCCCGGACGAAATATTAAATTTTACACGTGAGGATCCTGCTCGAGTGAGAAAATAAAATGTCGAAAGGTCAAAGGATGCCAGTTAAATTAAATTGATAGCTCGCAGGCTGCGCCGCGGATCCCCGGTTACCACGTATGCCTCCTCTGGTGCTTAAGCAGTTATATTTAATGTGCGCAAATGCGGGACGTACCAGTTTTTAACACAATATTTCAAAGTTAACATCGCCAGCCTCGAAATTTAAGGCTGAAAATTAAAAACAGTTTCAATTTTCCTCCCCCTGTTTTTTAAAAATTTTTAATTAAAATTTTTCTCACTCTAATCTTTTGAGCAATAAATTTAAATATAATTAAAGCAATCGTTAAAGTGCATTTAGATTACAAATAATGTAAACATGTGTTTTGTTATTGTAAGAGGCTTTTTTTATACTACTCGATACGGCTAAACGCTTCTTTTTATATATATATATGTATTAATAATCGCGAGTAATAGTGGTTAGTGGGTATATTTTTATTCTAAGCTGGATTTATATTTTAATAATAATAATAATAATATTTTAAGGCTTATAAGTTATTCATCTGACACAGAAAGCGACAGACCTCCGAAAGTTTGTTTTTAATAAAAAAAAAAAAATTCTACGGTTTTAAATTTATTTAACTCATATAAAGGATTTATCCATTGATTTTAAAAATTTTTTTTTTTAATTTAAATTTATTGATTTTTTGAAAAAATTATTATTATTAAAAAAAACATTTAAAATTTTTAATAATTATAAAAAATAAATTTTTTTCTTAATATTAAAATTTTTAAAATTTATATAAAAAATTTATCTGTTGATTTTTTTTTGTAAAAAAAATTTTTTAGGTAAATTTATTGAGAAATTTATTAATTTTTTTGACAAAATTATTATTATTATTTAAAATACAAAAAAATGTATTTTTATTAATTAAAAATTAAATTTTTTTGTATTAATAAATAAATAAAATTTTTTTCTCAGTGTAATGATAAATAATCAGTGTATTAAAAAAAAAAATCAATATTAATTAAAAGACCAAAAAAAAAAAATAATAATTAGTGACCTAAAAAGTGAAATTAAATTTTTTAAAAGCAATAAAAATTAAAAATTGATAATGTTAATAACGGGGTTTAAATTTCTCCGGTTTATTGTCGGGAGAGAATTGTTCAAAAAAGTCCTGAGGTGAACAATTAAAAAAAAAGTGTTTAATAAAAGGAATAATAAATCTATTGTGAAATCATAATACCAAAAGAAAAAAAAGTTTTAGCCCAAGTCGAAGAAACAAAAAGTGATTGAGATGAAAAGTTTAAGCGAAGAAAGCTGGAGCGGTTTCGCGAGGCACTCAACTGCCGACTGACATCCGCAGAGGGATCATGGATTTTGCTTAATCTCAAGAATTACAACCATAGTCTCTAGTTATTGTCTAGCTAATCCGATAGATAAATAGTGTGAGAATATAAACACACTCGGAGATGAGAGTGCTCCCGATCTTGGAGTCTAATGGGCGCGATGAGGCTCGCCAGAGGGGAAAGTGGTCACCGGGATGCTGCACAGTGTTATGCTAGGCTACGGACCGGGACGTGGGAGAAGAGATAATTTTCCCGGGTGTCATCCAGACCGGCGAACAAGGCGATTCAGGATGAACCGGGGCGAGCAGGAGACTCTGTTCAGGCAGAGTCGTCAACTCACCAGGATAGTGTCCTCCCGCGAGGACTTGGTCCTCAGTGTTCTCAAAGCCCCCATCAGCCAGCAGCAACAGCAGCAGCAGCAGCAGCAGCAGTCTTGCAGGCATCAACAGTACTTGCACAGCCCCCAGGAGCACCAAAACTCCCTCCCGGACCATCAGAGTCACCACAAAAAATGCCCTCATCAAGGTATTTATTTGTTCATTTTCATTCATTACACTGAAAAAAAATTCACTTTAATTAATTAAATTATTTTTAAAAAATTTATCTTTATTTTAGTGGAAAAATTCTTGAACTAAAATATTTTTCTTAAGTAAATTTTATTTAATTTTAAAATTTTTTATCTTGATTCAAGACAATTAAACTCTTTAAAATTTTTTTGTCAATTCAAAATTAAATAAAGTTAATTTTTTTTACAGTGTAAGTTTGATTTTTTACTAAATATACAAGTCCGAGGTAATTACATTTGAAATTTTGAGTTATAATTAGTAATTTAAAGCAAAAAATCTGTTTAGTAATAATTGAACAAATCACAAAAATTATAAATGGTCTTTTTTTGGAAAAATTCTTTTAAATTTTTTTTTTATTTAAATAATTTATTTAAAAATTATAAATAATAAACTTTTGTTTATAAATGCATTTAAAATTAGCCAAAAAAATTTTGACGGTCATTTTGGATCATTAATTAATTATTAATAAATATTTATTAAGACAAAAAAAAATTATTTTATTTTTTAAAATTAAAATTTCTTTTTTTTAAAAGAAATATAATTTTTATTAGTGCAAAAAATTATTTAATTTAAAAGTAATTAGCTCAAATAAATTTTTCTTGATTAATAATGATCAAATTCTCCAAAATAATCTTGATTAAAAATTTAATTCCTTAAATTAAGCTTCAAAACTACTTTTAGATCAATTAACCACTCAATAAAAATTCTTTTCAATTAAAAATAAAGTTCTCACTTGAAGATTTTGTCTCTGCAATCAAAAAAATCTTCGATTTTCTTAACGGGAAGTTAAAAATTTTTTATCAGCACAAATAAAAGCAAAGACCGAGCTAAAGGAATAAAAGCAGCAGTAGCAATAGCAATAGCGGTTTATCGATACCATTGTAAAGCTCTGCTTCTTAGGAAGTCTATTTTTGTCTCCCAATATCACCGTTGATTACCTTTAGTGCACTATACAGTTAATTTCGACGGGTAAACCTCGGGCTTTAACTTTTAACAATACAATAATACATATTGCGCCCAGCAGTCAATAATCATCAATCATACAAGCCAGCATATGTCACAAATGACATCTATGTCTTCATCCATATCTATTATTTTAAATTTATCATTCTCTGCTTAATTATTTACGCTGGTTATTCTTTAAATTGGACACTCATTAGATCAAACAATTATTAATCATTGCTATTTTATAAATTTGGATAATTGAGCCAATAAAATTCTTGCAAAAATTATACTTGACACTGCAACAATTGATTTTTTTTTTTTAATTATTGATTAATTAATAATTAATAATAAAAAAAAATAGACATTGTTGTGACGATAAATAAATTTTTTTATAGATATTTTTATGTAAAGACAAATTAATTGGCGGATTACTAAAATATTTTAAACTATGAAAATATTGACGACCTTGAGGCGGTTTAGCTCGATAACAAATTACAAATTACGAATTGCAAATTACAATTATCCTTTTCAGTGGAAGCGCTTAACTATTTACCGGATAACTGAAAGCCCGAAGCCCGCGGCGGCGTGTCAACTAGGCCGTGTCTCATTAACCCCTAGTTTCTTTGCAATTATACACAAACTTAAACGTCTTAATTGATGGTGGCTGTTCTAGCATGCTCACGAGAACCTGTACAATTAATGTCTTCCTGAATCAGTCTGCCTCTTAATTTGCAAATCCTTCTGAGAGAAACCCGGATTTTCCTCTTAAATATACATACATTTATCTTTAATCTTGAATAAGAGGATGCATCTCCACTTAGCTCTTATCTGGGATTTTTTTTTTTTTTTCATAAGCCGTAACTAAAAATAAGCTTATTTAAACCAAGAAATTTTTTTTAGTTAAAAATTAATAAATTTTCTTTTAATTCATTAAAAATAAATAAAATATAATAAATAAACTAAAAAAAAATAGAGGATAAGCCCGAGACCGGATTCGAACCCTGTTCAGTCCGCGCGGTTATTAAAGAGAGATACTACTAAGCTATTATACTTAAATTGATGACGTTCGATTTGATTGAAATTTTTGGTGGCGCTTTTTTCGAACTATTTAAAGCCAAAAATATCAAATTTGTGCTCTTGATTACTTTTTTATTAAATATATTTATCAAAAACATTTCTTAAGCCGGATATTTTACATTCAAAAGAAAAAATAAGCATTATTAATCATTTTCTTGCTAAAATAAAATTTATTTACACAATATTTAATCAAGTATCGGTAATAGTGATTACCAACTATTCTAACTCCAAAATGTCAACCGCATTTGGAGGTTTAATCAAAGTAAGGATAGAAACTGATATCATAAACAGAAAACAAGCCGAGCTTGATGTCTTTATTTACTTGGAAGTTACAATAAAGAAGTTATGAAGCCAGAACTGCAAGGAGCTGGGGAGTTGGCAGTAAACTTTAGCGAACGTTACCGTTACGTCAGATAGTTTTCTTTGAAAAGGACTCGGGACAGATAAGACGCTTCCGTTCTGAAGTAAACCTTACACCGAAACTCAAAAGTTAACCTACAACTCACTGTCAACTTTTCAACACAAGTTGATAACTATTTACATCATACATCACTAACTCTCATTTCTTAGAATTATTGTCTCAATTTCCAATTTATTGATGACGTATTTAATACTAATTACATTTAAATCCAGAATTGCACGCCTCGTAGTGCGTACATTATTTTTAGGAAAAAAATAAATTGTTTTGCTGGGCTGCTAATTAATTGAAAGAAAAGCTTGGCGCTTTGAGGCGAGCAATTTATAAATTTATTATCAGGGTGAATTGGAGATATCTGAATTTAATATTGGTCGAGTTGGAGTATTTTTTTTTTTTTCATCATGAGTTTACACAATATCAATACTTTATGACTGGATCAAATTCAATATTTAGTTTGAATGGGCGACGTGGCCTTTTAAAATTCACCCTAAGATTCAGAACTGGCGGTGTTACTGCTACTGCTTGCCCAACTTCAATCTTTTCAAATAAAATAAGAGGTAATAGTTTCTCTCAAGGGAATCCAAATTTAATCCCATTTACTCTCTATTGTGTTTATCTTTTTTTTTTTTTATAATAAATTAGTTTACTTTCTACGTTGTTAAAAGAGAACATTGGAATTTTTTCGATTGTATATTTTTGGTCTAACATCTTAGAAACTGAAACCCGGACGAATTATTTTCAGAAATCGATTTATTCTGGAAATAAAAATAAATATATATATATACTAAAGGGTGCATATATAAATAAGTAATGCTTTAAAGTGAACATCCTTTTGCTTTGAGATTCTTAAATATTTTCTCGAGGATTTTAATTTTGTTCTTTGTCATTGATTATTTATTTGATCAATTGACAGTCTTGGAAATAATTTATACATTGTAATTTTTTTTTTTTAATTTTAAATTAAGTTGAATACTTCTCGCAGTCTATCAAAAATATTTTTATATATATATAAAAGTATTTTTTTTATATAAAAAAAATTTTTTTAAGTTTCTGAATTTCACCGCTAGGTGTCGCATGGCTGATTTTTTTTTCTCGCTAGTAAAAACTTACGACCAAAATATAAATAAGCAGGTTGAAAATTAAATTAGTGTCTTGAAAAAACAAAAATTAATTTTTTAAAGCTTCTGTATTTCACCACTAGGTGTCGCATGGCTGATTTTTTTCTCGCTAGCAGAAAGTTATGACCAAAATATAAATAAGCAGGTTAAAAATTAAATTAATGTCTTTAAAAAACAATAATTAATTTTTTAAAGTTTCTGTATTTCACCGCTAGGTGTCGCATGGCTGATTTTTTTTCTCGCTAGTAGAAAGTCATTACCAGAATATAAATAAGCAGGTTAAAAATTTAATTAGTGTTTTAAAATAATAGAATTTAATTTCTTTAATATAAGAATGACAAAAAAATGATATTTATAAATTTAAAGTCTGGAAAAAATTTTTTTTTTGAATTTTTTTACATTAAAAATAAATTTTTTTAAATGTAAAAAGTAACAGACGGAAAATGTAATTACCTGGACTGAGTGAAATAAAAAAAAAGTACATTTAAAAAGTAATAAAAGAATGTTTAGGTCAAACTTACAACGAACGTCTTCCAAAGCAAAAGTCAGAGGATCAAAACACGCGACTGACGGAGAAGCGGTACAGCGCGGCGGCGGCTTATGCGGCGCTCCAGGGGAGCGAGGACGAGCTGGTCTCCTGCGACACCACCGAAGACTTTGCGCTAAAAACGCCCGGGAGTGAAACGGAGGACACCGACAACGGGGTGAACACGTTAGAGGACAACCCAACGCCGCGAAAGTTCACATTCCTCAAGCGGTTCCGGTCCCCGAGGTTCGGAGAAGCCCATCACAAGCGAGTTCCCACCCCTATGAAGAGAAAGCACCGCAGAAAAAGAAGCAAAGGGGATATTATTAGCAGAAACGACCCCGGCAATGACGTTGGCGGAGAGGAAGAGGAAGAGGAAGAGGAAGAAGAAACCCCGATTCCTGTTCAAGCCGGCGTACCTGATCCCTACTACCCCATTTACTTGCCCATTGATCAGGCTTTTAAGGCCAAGTATGTCTTTCATCACAAAAAGGGAAAAACATTTCAAGAACGGCTTTATGTTTTTCTCGAGCATCCTGGCGGCTGGATTTGTTTCGTTTATCATTTCACTGTGTAAGTTTTTTAGTAGTCTCAATTTTAATTCATTGATTGCTTTTTTTTTAATAAATTTGTCTTATAAGTAACAACTTTATCATATACTTATATGATTAAATGGGTTTTTATGGTTAAATTTAGTATCGTTGGAAAGGTTTTGACCTAGAGTTGTGCCTCTTCATGATTTCATATCATTTTCACCAATAGTCAATTTATAATGATAAATATTTAGGCTGCATTGAAAAATGCTTTATCTCTAGAAACATAATTAAAAAATGACCTTGTATTTCGTGAACTATTGACATTTTTAAAGATATAAGCTCACCCTGATGTTACACTCATCAATACCTTTCATTTGAATACCCACATCAATTTTTCATATATTTCATATATTTATATAATATTATATATAAGTATATATGAAAAATATATAAAAAATGAATATGGGTACTCAAATGAAAGCTCTTAATAAGTGTCACATCAAGATGAGCTTATATCTTTAAAAATGTCAATAATTTAGATATGACCTTGTGAACTATTGACATTTTTTAAGATATAAGCTCATCCCGATGTTAAACTCATCGAGACCTTTAATTTAAGTACCCACATGGCAATTCTCGTATATTTTATATATTTATATATATATATCACAAATACCATATATATAAAATATATAAAAATTGCCATGTGGGTACTTAAATTAAGGTAAAGATATAAGCTCATCCTGATGTTAAACTCATCGAGACCTTTAATTTAAGTACCCACATGGCAATTCTCGTATATTTTATATATTTATATATATATATCACAAATACCATATATATAAAATATATAAAAATTGCCATGTGGGTACTTAAATTAAAGGTCTCGATGAGTTTAACATCAGGATGAGCTTATATCTTTCAAAATGTCAATAATTAAAAAATGACCTTGTATCTCATGAACTATTGACATTTTCAAAAATATAAGCTCATTTTGATGTTATACTCATCGAGACCTTTCATTAGAGTACCCACATCAATTTTTCATATATTTATATATATTATATATATATATGTATATATGAAAAATATATAAAAATGCATGTGGGTACTCAAATGAAAATTCTTGATGAGTGTAACATCGGGGTTGAGACTTAATGTAGCTTTTAATTATTTTTTTTTATATAAAAATTTTCGAAATTGCAATTTAATTGAAATTGTTATTGTTGCTAACCATCAAAGAGGCATTCAATGAGCCCGCAGTTAATCAAGAGTAATAACAAGCAATGTTTACAGTGATTATAGCTCAGGGGTTCAAGCAAAATTCATAAACAACGGACAATTAAATATGCATCACCTTTGAAAGTTTGAATGAGCAACGACAGGTCCTAACTAATTCATCACAGCCCCCAGGGCATTTTATAACATTACTTCGACATATACCTCCTATTTGTATGACCTACATTAATTATAATCCGGTAGCCGCTAATTTATCGCGGCAATCATAGCCCCAGACTTAATCGCAATCACTCTCAAATTATTACCGGAGCGATATTTTTTAATTTATTATTTTTTTAATAAATTTTATTTTATAGTTAAATATTTATTTTACAGCGCATTAAACATCGGGATGATTATGATGTATGACAATAATGATTAATGATTACATTACAATTACTTAATATTTGCATTATCATATTAATATTATTGACACAGTAAATATAATGTAATTATTATGTTTACTGTCAATAATTTAATTTTGTAGGATAGTTTTGGATAAATTAAAATTATTCGATTAATTTTATGAAATTCCCCTCGATAGAAAAAAAAATATAATGAACTTGATTTGTATCAGACTGATTAATAGTTTTCGAGATAATCTATTATATAAATGGTGAGACTATTAATTATATAGATATAAAAAAAAATTGATAAAAAGAGCAAGCGTGCAGCCGTGAACACATAAATAGAGTAAAAAAGAACTTGAAAATGAATAATGAGGATAGTGCCGCTGAACAATCGATCAATAAATAGACATCCGAGTTTGATTGTGCAACACACTGTTCACTGCACACATGCTCACGTTCAAATGTGGTATTGTAAACCTGTAGCGTTTAAAAACACGCAGAAATTACTGATTTAATCCGCTTGTAAATTCAGACTTAGTCGATCACAACGGAAAATTCATGTTATCAGGTAATCCTTTTTTAAACCTCATTATTTTATGGAATATTAATTTTTTTTGGATTAATATTACTATTTAAAAAAACAAGTTTTGAATTAGATACTAAATCATTATCTAGTCAGTGTAAAAATGACTATCTCCTTAATTATCAATTTTATCAACAAAAGAAAGAGACCTAAATTGTAGCTTAGGAAATTTCCTATTAAAATAGTCATAATCTATCGGGTTATCTTCAATATTTTAGGAAATATAGCTATTTTAGTGCTATTATAGTTAAAAATGAAAGATCATCAGCTAGTCACTATAAAAATGGTTTTAACTCCTAAAATATCGATTTTTAGGATCAAAATTGTAGCTTAGAAAATTTCCTATGAAAAATAGTTGAGCTATCGAGCTATCTTCAATATTTTAGGAGATATAGTTACTTAAATAGTGCTCTGATAGTTAAAAATAAAAAATCATTATCTAATTCCTAAAAAAACGCCTATAACTCCTAAAATATTGATTAGAAAAATTTATAAGAATTAAAAATTGTAGCTTGATAAACTCCCTATGAAAAATTGCTATGAACTATCGAGCTATCTTCAATATTTTAGGAATTATAGCTACTTTAGTGCTAACACAGTTAAAAATGAAAAATCATGAGCTAGTCACTATAAAAATGGTCTTAACTCCTAAAATATCGATTTTTAGGATCAAAATTGTAGCTTAGAAAATTTCCTATGAAAAATTTTGGTAAACTATCAAGCTATCTTCAATATTTTAGGAGATATAGCTACTTAAATGGTGCTTAGATAGTTAAAAATAAAAAATTATTATCTAGTAACTAATAAATGACTATAACTTCTAAAATATTGATTAGAAAAAATTGTAAGAATTAAAAATTGTAGCTTGATAAATTTCCTATGAAAAATAATGATGAACTATCGAGCTATCTTAAATATTTTAGGAATTATAGCTACTTAAAAAATGTTCCGATAGTTAAAAATGAAAATCATTATCTAGTCATTTAAAAAATGACTCTAACTCCTAAAATATTGATTTTTGAAAAAAATTATAGTTCAAAATTGTAGCTTACAAAATTTCCTACCAAAATGTTAGTAAACTATCGATCTATCTTCAATATTTTAGGAATTATAGCTACTTTATTGTTAACACAGCTAAAAATAAAAGATTATGATTTAGTTACTACAATAATAATTATAACTCCTGAAATATTGATTTTTTTAAATTATAAGAGACCAAAATTGCAGCTTGATGAATCCCCTACAAAAAATAGCAGTGCGCTATCAAGCTATCTTCAATATTTTAGGAGATATAGTAACTTTTGTTTTAAATATCTAGTCTCTGCTAAATTGCCCATAACTCTTAAAATATTTATTTATAAAAAAATGTAATTTTTATGATTATGTTTTTATAATTATAAAAACAATTCTTTATTTATCATCAACATTTAAAATAACTAGATCATCATGTAAGTTTATAATTAGATTGTAGGTTAAAAGTCTTTTACTAAAGAAATATTATAAAAAAAATGTATTAATAGCCTTGGAATATTTTATTTTTATCATATCCTCTCTGATAAACCCGATAATTTAGTAATATACAATATACCACGACAATACACCTTTGACAAAATATATATATATATATGCATTAACATGAGTATTTGCGAAATCGAATACCAGTAGAAGGTTGACAATCGGAAATTGAACTTTTGGATTTGTAAAATCACCCACCGAATGTAATATGACGTTTGCTATCTATAATATATCATATATTGCCGTATCTATCTGCTAAAAATATATATTGTTTGTAATTTAACCGGTAAATTTTTTTCTCCGGCATTAATTTTAATTTATGGAATGGAAAGAATAATAGAGCTCAATTCGGGACTCTTGACATCGAGTAAATATTATTGTGACCATTCATACGAATATTTTCTGAGAGAAACTAAGAAATTGAAAGGGCTTTTATAATCAAAAATAATCATTCAATAATAAACAATAATAGTCTACTTTTGCTTAGTGTATTACGCGGATTGGAGAGTGAACAAGCTTCGGTAGGAAAGAGCTGAGCAAACACATTGGTAGTAAATTAATTTTCGCTAAGGTTAATTGCTATTAAATTTATAAATGAGTAATGGGTTCACCTGCTGACATTGTACTGTATTGTAACACGAGTGTGAATTAATAATTATCATGCTTAATAATTATATTTTTTTTACAAACAAATTTTAGGAGCTATGGTCATTTTTATGGCTAAATAGTAAGCACTAATTAAGGATACTGTATCTCCTAAAATATTGAAAATAACCTTATGGTACAAAAACGTTTTTTGTAGGAAATTTCCTTAGCTACACGGAAAGAACAAAATTACACTGGATATCATCCCAGATTAAACCGAGTAAAAAAAAATTTCAGATAGTAGCCAGTGCAATCCAGATTACAATGAGTATAATCCAGATTATAATGAGTATAATCCAGATATCACTCAGTATAATCTGGATTTTTTTTAGCTACTATCTGAAATTTTTTTTACCTCAGATATCACTGAGTATAATCTGCGATGATATCCAGTATCATCTTGTTCTTTACGTGTACAATTTTAGTCTTACAATTTTTCCCAAAAATCAATATTTCAAAAGTTACATCCATTCTTAGATCATCCAGATAATAGCTTAGTCTTTAATTAAAAAATACTTTAAAAATTTGCTGAATCTCGACCCACAACCTTCGGAAAAAAACCCAACTAAGATAACAGCCAGTGCAATCCAGATTACAATGAGTATAATCCAGATTATAATGAGTATAATCCAGATATCACTCAGTATAATCTGGATTTTTTTTAGCTACTATCTGAAATTTTTTTTACCTCAGATATCACTGAGTATAATCTGCGATGATATCCAGTATCATCTTGTTCTTTACGTGTACAATTTTAGTCTTACAATTTTTCCCAAAAATCAATATTTCAAAAGTTACATCCATTCTTAGATCATCCAGATAATAGCTTAGTCTTTAATTAAAAAATACTTTAAAAATTTGCTGAATCTCGACCCACAACCTTCGGAAAAAAACCCAACTAAGATAACCAGCTTGAAAAATCGTCCCGAGATGTTTATTTGGAAAGGTTTCGGGCAGCCGATCCATCAAACCCGGTAAAAAAAGTGCTCTGATAAGTGCAAGTTAGGTTTCAACATAAAGACAATTATCGCAGTAGGTCGAGGAAGGTGACCCGAGGCAGGTTGATGGGCACCGAGGCACAACCGCGACTTAAATTATGGTCCCTCGACACGCCATCCGTGTTAAAGAACACGGGAACAACTTTTATTGCTGTATATTCCAGGGCATGTAAGCCTCTGTTAGGCCATCCCGACTAGCTGCACTTATATATCAGCACTCATACCGATAACGATAACTCTCAAGTCTAATTGCAAGCTCCGTGCCTGGAAAAAATCGCAAAACCGATCGGCGTAATCAACTCTTATAATGCAATAGTGAGGCTGAGTTATGCCGGAAGCAGGACTACAACTCTTCTTTGCTTCGCCGAGTGATATATTGAGGTCCTTAGAATTAAATCTAGGTACGCGATATGATGAAAGATAATTAAAGTACTCAGAAAAAATTTTCTTAGCTCAAAAAAATATTAAGGGAAATTAAAAATGACTATAACTCTGGAAATATTAATTTTGTCAAAAAATTATGAGACCTAACTTGTAGCTTAGAAAATTTCCTACAAAAAACGTTTTTATACTATGGACTTATCTTCAATATTTTAGGAGACAAAAAAATATTAATACCGACTAAAAATTTATTGAATATTTTTGGTGCAAAAAATTTCTTTTTTTTCTGAACAATATCTAGGAATACTCACCCGTAATTGGTGCGAAATACATCGATGATATTTATATTCATTGGCGTTCCTCACGTGCTCGGAAGTACTTAACCATTTGAGCTGTTTTCCGTTCTCTTATTTTCCCCATCTTCGCTAATAACTTTTTCTCCAGGTTTTTTTTCTTCCCGGTCTAAGGATCAATCCTTCTGAAATTACCAAAAAAAAAAAAAAAGAAAGAAAAGTCAGGTAATGAGATTACTTTTACCCGAAATAGACCTGCCAATATTTATAAAAATCTTATTTATTTCATCTCCGGTAATTAATTAACTGGCTGTTCGTGATGTTATTATGATGAATAGAACTCGGTGAGATTTAACAGCCCATTACCTGTGATTTTATTTAATTAAATTAAATTATAAATTATATCTAACAATTATTTACTTACTTTTTTAGGTTCATGGTGGTATTGGTGTGCCTCATATTTAGCGTACTGTCAACGATAGAACAATACAGTAATTTCGCAAATGAAACTTTGTTTTGGATGGTGAGTCAACAGGACACAAAAAATATTTTATTAATTTCATTATAATTTTTTTCCATCATAACTCGAAGTTTGTTTCATTTTAATTTAACGCGAGCGTCGATGCTATATAGGCCAGCCAGCATGGAGGAATTATTTGCACACGCCAACAATGGAATGTACAGTCGCTCTGTAGTTTTTAACTAACCTCATTTTTTTGGCTATGTTTTTATTAATAACTCGATTTTATTCTCTATATATATTTTAAATAATACACTTTTCTGTGGAAAAATTTTCTAATTTTACTTAATTTTTTATATCAGGCTATATTCAACATTATACTGATATTTCAAGTCATATCAAGCTAAATATAGCCTCTAATATGATCAATTTTTTTGTCAGAACATATTAAAAAATTTTCTATAAAGATATCATGCTATATTAGGTCCAATATAGCCATTTTAGGTCCCATCAGCCAAATATAGCCTGATTTAACCTAATATATCCATGTATCTGACCTAATTTAAATAATTTCTGCATTAGGATCGTCCCAGAATAAATTCAAAATTATTTATAAACATATAAAGCTATATTAGGTCTAATGAAGATATATTAAGTTACATTAGGACATTTATAGCTAGAAATATATGATGATATAGCCTAATACATCAATATCTGACCTAATATAGCTAATTTTTATATTAAGTTATATTAAAATTGATATATTAGACGTAATATAGGTGTATTAAGTTATATCAAGACATATAAACTTAAAAATATCCTAATATAGCCTTATATTAGGTGTAATATAGCTATATCTGGTTCAATATAGCCAATTTTCAATACAGATCATATTAAAATTTATTTATGAACATATTAGACCTGATCTAGACATTTTTAGTGATATAAGGGCATATTAAGTCAGACATGACCTAATATAGTTTCATATAGCTATATTTAGTCTAATGTAGCTATATCTGGTCTTTTAAGGTCAATTTTAATATCAGGATACATAAAATACTTCAATTTAACCATATATATAGTTATATCAGACCTAATATAGGTATTTTTAGTGATAGAAGGACATAATAAGTCAGACGTGTCCTAATTTAGCTTCATATAGCTATATTTGGTCTAACATGGCTATATTAAGCTTTTTAAAATTATATTTAGACTTGTTATAGGTATTTTCAGTGATAGAAGGACGTATTAAGTCAGACATGTTTTAATATTGCATAATTTAGCTATATCTTGTCCAATGAGGCTATATTTAGTTCTTATAGGGTCAATTTTAATGTCAAGATCTATAAAATATCATATCAGGCTATATTAGATTTTTTTTAACCTGCTACTATTTAAAGAACAATTAAGCGTAGCAATGGCCGTTGAAAGTAATGCTTGTAAAGATGATCACCGAGATTGAATAGATTAATGAAAAGCCAAGTGTAACTGACGTTTCTCGAGCCAAAGTCTCATCGATTGATCCTCCCACTTAACTAATACTAATTTACAACTGGAGTAGCGTAGGCATTAGGTACTAGGCACTAGGTTGAGCATCGCAGCCTCTTTCAGCTGACGTCCTGAATTTGCGGGTAGAACTCGACGTTTGCGTCCGACAGGTGAAGCTAATCCAACTTTGGTTTACGTAAACAGCCTAACCCACCAGCCAAGTGGATTAGTATTCCATCAATCACCCTCTGAATTCCGATTTCATCGCTTAATTGATAGTCAGCGACTGTCTGCAGATGACATGATCCGGCAAGAGTCTCTAACGACTGCATTTACTTAGTGTCTAGTTCCTCCTTCTATCTCTATCTTTAATTTGGAAAATTATCAATGATTATTTGATTTATCAGGGTTCTGAGGTGATATTTTTTTGGTTTCAGGAAATATGCTTGGTTGTGTTCTTCGGCGTGGAATATATGATAAGACTATGGAGCGCCGGCTGCAGGTCAAAGTACATGGGCTGTTGGGGGAGGTTACGATTTATACGCAAGCCCATTTGCATAATAGGTCAGTTTTTTATTTATATTAATTAATTTTATAATTTTTTTTATGATTTAATATTTATGAAAATTTATTTAACAGATATTTAATAATTTTTTTAATAAATAAATTATGACAAAAATTACAAATAAAATTTTTTTTAAATTATTTTTTTGAAATAAATTTTTGTTAAATAAAATTAAAAAATTGTGACAGCTAAATTTAATGAAAAAAATTTTTTTATATTATTATTATTATTATATAGTATAATTTTAAATAATTAACTCAGTAAAAATAAAAATGAAATAAAGTTAAGAGTAGTTTTTTTCAATGAAAATCTGACAGAAGAATGTCAGGAAAAATATTAAATATTTTTTATCATCCTCGGGGAATAACACCTCGGGATATCTGTCGTATTCTGTTAAAATAATATACTACTACACCAGAGATTTTCTGGTACTCGGTGGACCAGAGATTTATTTATTTTTTTTTTTTTTTGATAAAAAATATTGATAAAAAAAATAAATTCCATTTAATAATTTAAAAATTTATTTAACTTACAGATTTAATCGTGGTGGTTGCATCGATAGTCGTTCTATCAGTAGGAAGCAACGGCCAAGTGTTTGCAACTTCCGCAATCCGAGGGATAAGATTCCTTCAAATTCTGCGAATGCTCCATGTCGATCGTCAAGGTGGTACTTGGCGACTTCTCGGATCCGTCGTATTCATTCACCGTCAGGTGATCTTTAAATCCCTTTTTTTTTGTCAATATAAACTAACTAACTAATTAATTACCCAAAAAAATTCAGGAATTAATCACGACGCTCTATATCGGATTTTTGGGGCTGATATTCAGCAGCTACTTTGTATATTTAGCCGAAAAAGATGCCGTGGGACCTGATGGCAAGACTGATTTTGCCAGTTATGCCGACGCCCTTTGGTGGGGTGTTGTAAGTATTCATTTCTATATTATTATTATTAAAAAAAAATCCTTCAATTAATAATAATTAACTTTTGAATAAAAATACCAAATTATTATATAGTTACTTAAAAATTGGCTATAGCTTCTGAAATACTAATTTTATCAAAAAATTATAGATCAAAATTGTAGCTTAGGAAATTTCCAACAAAAAACATTTTTATACTATAGGGCTATCTTCAATATTTTAAAAGATATAGTAACTTAATTAAATTCTCACAAAGTAAAATATAAAAAATCATTATCTAATTATCGCAAAAATGGCAGTAACTTCCAAAATATTGATTTTTTGGTAAAATTTTAAGATCAAAATTGTAGCTTATTAAATTTCTTACAAAAAACGTTTTTATACTACGGAGCTATCTTCAATATTTTAGAAGATATAGTAACTTAATTTAATTCTCACAAAGTGAATTTTAAAAAATCATTATCTAGTTATTCCAAAAATGGCTGTAACTTCCAAAATATTGATTTTTGGGTAAAATTTTAAGACTACAATTGTAGCTTAGGTAATTTCCGACAAAAAACGTTTTTATACTATGGACCTATCTTCAATATTTTAGAAGATATAACTTGTTATATAACTTAAACAGTGCGTAGATAGTAAAAAAATGCGAAAATCATTATCTAGACATTATAAAAATGGCTGTAACTTTTAAAATATTGATTTTTTGGTCAAATTTTAAGACGAAAATTGTAGCTTATAAAATTTCCTACAAAAAACGTTTTTATACTACAGAGCTATCTTCAATATTTTAGGAGCTACAGTGTCTTAAGCAGTTCTCATTTTGTGAAAAACAAAAAAAAATTATCTAGCCGGAATAATAACTAATTAAATAAATAAAAATATCTTGTATTTAATAAACATTCTAGCAATTGTTAGAAATTTCCTAAAGTCTCCAAATACATACATATATTTTTATTTGATTATTATTATTATTAAAGTAATGATATAATGAAATTAAACGGAAGATTTAAATATCAGATCACGTGAAACTCAATTAAATATTGACAATTGAATCTTAGGACACATAAGCCCACTTGAATAGCAATCCTCTAATATAGAAGATAAATCAAGTGAAGGCGTATACAATATACATGTATATTGATAGCTCACTCGAAACAATGCTCCTTTGTCACTACTCACTACTCACTAGTTACCGAACAAAACCAACAGAGATATATCGGGCTGATTATTTAAACAATGTCTCCGTCTATGTATCTATATATAAATATATGCGCTATACATCTATCTATCTATCTATCTATCGTGTATGGCAATGCATCGTTAAATTAATTGACAACTGGCGGCTGGCGGTCTCTCCAAGCGACAATCTCCTGATGGCAATTATCGCGACCATTTAGTGGAAACAAAAATATTAAATATTCTATCGACATTTACGTCTGATTGTTTGCTATGTTAATATTTATTTTTTTTAGATTACCGTCACAACGATAGGGTACGGAGACACTGTACCGCAAGTAAGATTTTTTTTTAATTTATTTAGTTATTTATTTACTGGTATGCTATTTTTTTAACGAAAATTCCGATAAATTTCAGACCTGGATGGGGAAAATAGTCGCCTCCTGTTTCAGCGTGTTCGCAATATCATTCTTTGCACTTCCAGCGGTAAGTTTTTTTTTTTTATTATTGTTATTGTTGGTAATATCAATATTATACTGGGTTGTGGTGAGGAAAATTCGATATTTCACAGTGTAAACTAACGACAATGTTGCCGGATAATGCCATAAACTTCTCCAGCAAGTTGTTTATCCGCGGGTAAATTTTCAAGGACTAATATTAAGTTTCAAACCGCTACAATTCGAGTTACTAACTATCCAAGTTTTATGTCATAGTTTAAATAACTATTCAATAATAATTATATTATTTTAATAATTTTTATTAGAACTTAAATTCTATTTTTTTATTGAATTTAATTATTTTAAAGAAAATTCTCTATCTCATCTAGATACATAATTAAAAAATGAACTTGTATCTTGAGAAATATTGACATTTTTAAAGATATAAGCTCATCCCGATGTTACACTTATCAAGACCTTTCATTTGAGTACCCACACCAATTTTTCATATATTTTATATATTTATATATATCAGATATACCATATATAAAAAATATATAAAAATTGCCATGTGGGTACTCAAATGAAAGGTCTCTATAAGTGTAACAGCATGATGAGCTTATATCTTTAAAAATATCATAAGTTGACGAAATATAATATAATTTTTTAATTATTGACATTTTTAAAGATATAAGCTCATTTTGATGTTATACTCATCAAAATCTTTCATTTAAGTACCCACATCAATTTTTTATATATTTCATATAGATCGACGGATGAAAAAATGATTTGAGGCATTTAAAAGAACTTCCATAAATTTAGTTTTTATAAAAATTAAAACATAAGAAGTTTAAAAACGGCTAATTTTATAAGTTTCTGCAGTAAAAATTTGTTTTTCGCTATTTTATAAATGACTGAATTAATAATTATTGAAATTTTGATTTAGCTAATTTCATAAATATTATTTTTTATATTCAACTAATTTTTCATATGAAATTATCAACTAATTTTTTCAAATTTATAGTTTATAAACCTTCGAGTTTACAAAAAGGCTATTTTCCAATAAACTTAAAAATAAACTTTAATTAATGATCACGGTGTTAGATTAAGATAACTTAAAAAAGTTATTTTTAAAAATCATAATAAATTTAAATAGATTCCAAAAATTCGGATCAATAAATTTATTATGTTTTATTATATTAACAACGCGACTAATATTTGACACATTAAAAAATACTCTAATTACTTTATACATAAAAATAATCTTGTAAATAAAAAACAAATAAAAATATATATAATAATATACAATATGTATGTATGTATAGAAATTTAAGCAACTGATACTTAAATTTATAGAGATATATAATTATAATTATTTCACTTTTTTTTTTTTTTATATTTAAATAAGCAAGCACATGTATTTTTCTTCTTTTTAAGAAATACGTATTACAGTACACCGAACCGATTCGGTACTCGCTTTTCGCGGTCGTAAGATCAGCCTGTAGACTTTTGATAAGTCCATTTTTTTATATATATAAATAATTATAATTACTTAAAATTTAATTAATAACTAGATTTATCATTAAAACATTCTCACTTATCACTTAGAACAATACATCGTACATGGACGCTATCGCTATCACTTAAAAAATACCGCTCGCCTCCATTTTATTTTTTCAGTGTTATATCTGCGATCCATTTTGTTTAAGTTAACCTCAATCTATGCCAAGCAACCACTTAACACTGGAGGATAAGCACCACGTAATTTGTAAAAAATTAATACAATATAATTAAACTTTTTGTAATTCGGATCGCCAATTATTTATATCATATATTAATATTAATATTATAATTATTTAAAATAAATCACTGCAGTCTTACTCAACAAAATAATAGTAATCAAAGGTACATTTGTCATCAAGATCTTCAACAAATATAATATTCAATCGTATACAATTTTCCATAACTTTCCATCGGTTTATTAGCCTTCGTCATGTTTAGCTAATGTTTATTGACTAGGATATCCACGCGGTTGATAAATCTCATTGACAAATAATACTCTAATTATAATTATCGGTAAGTCGCGTTATTAAAACGGAAAGCTATCGCACAGAAGCTATAAAGGCCGTAACATGATATAGTTTGCCGGCAACTGTGCGATTATTCTTCACAAAAGTTTATTTATATTTCTTCACACCATTATTATTAATTACTATAAATAAATAAATTAATATTATATTAACCACAATCACCCACATACTCAACCTAACTCTCTACGGCTTAATAATTATTTATAATTAATCGATTAATTGTTTTGGCATCTGTGAAATACACAAATAGACTTTGGTACAAAACATTTTGATAGTTGATGTGCATTCTGCATTTAATTCTTAATAATTAATCATTAAATTACTATATTATTTAGCATAATCCATCAAGTCGCCAATATTTGCAAACAGTTGAGGTTCCTCTCCTCCTGCGTCGCTTTTTACTCGACGAGTCTGTTATCTTTTTCACGAATCTAATATTGTAAGGATCCTCCGCTAACTCTGGGTACAATTGTGCGTCATGAATGTACTCGCCATCGTAATTAGAAGCGGAGCCGTCCTTCAAAATCTCATCTTGCTCTGTGACCATCCATTCAATGGAGGTCGGAGTGTTAACCTTCAGCGCTTCGCGCTCTCTGTGCCAAGCTTTGCGTATCGCAGTCATCTTCGCGTGATGAAGAAGTCTCTGCTTTTCTTTCTCAGCTGTAGTCCCGTATCTCAAGTTAACAACATAACTAGCGCCGTGAATTTTAACGTCGACAGTGCTGCCACTTCCATTTTCATTTTCATGAAAAGTAACATTAACTTTCCCGCCAAGTCGCTTCAATTGTCCGCGGTCGTCATTAGACTTCCACGTTTCTTCTTTGACAAAGTAAAACGCGTCCTGTTGCGCGCTGTGTACCACAAAACTGAACGGCAAGAAGTAAGATCGGTTGAAGACGGTTGTAAAAACGTCCCTGTAAATTTGGTTGGCAGCCGGTACAGAAGAAACAACTGCTTTACCATCTGCGGTTCGTGAAACGAGAATTCCTTGGCCGAATGGCGGATCTGAAGCCGCTCCTAACCTCGAAGGAATTAGCTCACTTGGGTCTTTCTTTAGCGCCGACCTAGGTGGCGCTAGTAAAGAGGCCGCGTCGCCGGAATGACGTTGAGCAATGTGCGCCAAGAAGCCGGATTGGACACCCAGGTTACGGGTCTTCTTTTTACCGCCGAATATCAGGGCCTGGGGGTTCAGGGAAGGTGGAACTTGGTCGTCGGGCAATTGTTCCGGGAACAGCTGAGGCGCCAGGCTCTTCAGGTCGTAGCCCAGTAAGTTCAGCCATGATATGTGATCTGCAATAAAATAATTCAAATTTGAATTTAAAAATTGTAATTAAAATTTTATTTAAAATTTTAGGGTTATTTAAGAAACTAACCTGTTGGTTGGTTCCGTTCTCGCGCATGTCTAACGTCGATTGGATCATTGCCATTGAACCTGTACAGATGAAGGTGCGTAGGTGTCGCTACGCGCTCAAGAACGTTTTCCCACAGTGGCGACATCCATTGGCCGATCAGCGGATCATAAACTTTGCCGTTCGGCATGTGGACTAGAGAAGTAACCTACCAAACAAACACAATTTTAATTAATAATTACAATTGTGAACAAAGGTAAGTAAATAAATATAGTATAATAAATTAATAGCAAACCTTATCCAAAAGCCCTCCACAATAGTCGACCGGCAGATAAAGATAAGGATTAGAATCGTAAACAATATGCCCATACGGAGACCTCATAAGCTCTCTAATACCCTCGCCGTACTGATTAAAAATCATAATAGGCGTCCCACATTGATCGGTAGCAATATAATATTTATGCCGATATATTTGGGCGTAAATCAAATGACCACGATCATCATAAATAAGCGACATAACTTTCCCGTCCCGGGGGCTGTAAATCTGGCTGACTTCATGGGGGCGCTTTTGATTGTTATAGAAGAACTGGGTGACATTGCCGTAATTATCTTTGCGTGTGGCCAATCTGTCCAGATGGTCGTAGTAATACCTTACATCGAATCTGCCCTTCTTGGTGGCTCTTATCAAGAGTCCCTTGGCGTTGTAATTGAACCTTTCTTCCCTAGCGTTTTGGATAACCTGTCCCCGATTGTCGTACTTATACAACCCGTCGCCAAACTTGACAATTCTGTCTAAATTATTGTACTCCATGGGGATGGTGTTGCCCCGGTAGGTCAGCGAGAGCATGTTTCCATTGCCGTCATAACGGAAGCCCCAAGGTTCCTGAGCGTCGATGCCCGTCAGCTGGCCATCAGAGTCCCAGGTGTAGTTCTTGACATTAGTATAAGTATTTACACCGACATTGCTGGTGTCTGTCCGCGTTTGATTGATCCTGCCCTTGGAATCATGAGTGAACTCCATCCTGAAGACCACCAGCCCGTGAATAGTGACCTTCACCTGAGTCTCCAGGAAGTATTTATCAGTAACGCGGGAAAATACAGCAGTACCATCATAAACAATCGTTTCATTGGCCGCCGGGCGAGTGACCTTGAACTGGCCGATCTGCTCAAGCGCTCCGGTCTTGGGGCTGTACGCCATTGTGTGAGCTGGCAGAGTCTGCCCACCAATTCTGCCCTGGACGGCAATCAGCCGGTAATTTGCGTCGTAATCGAATGTAAACTTGGCATTGCTCAGTCCTGTTTTGGCTTCGAAGTCAATTCTTTCTTCAATTAGCAGCCCCGCGCTGTACTGATAGTCCCAGCGGTACTCCACGTCCTTTTCCGTGTGGATAACCTCAGAAGGAAGCCCGCTTTCGGTGTAGCGGATCTCGCTCTTACCATCCCCGTGGACTATTTCCGACAATTGGCCCCAGGGATGATAACGGTAGACAATTCTGGCCCCGTCACCCGGAAAAACAGTCTGGAGAAGGTTACCCTCGTGGCTGTAGTGCTGCAAGTAGGACCGGGTGCTACCAGGAGGCGTGTAAGTCACTCTCAAGAATCCCAGAGAAGCTTGACAGGAAAATGAATGCTGGGTTCCTGATGGCAAGGTAATATGCCTGAGTCCTCCATTTTCGTCGTACTCTAATGAAAATTCTCTGTTGCTCGCTAGGGTTATTTTGCTGAGCCCGTTAAAGTTGTTGTAGGAGTAGCGCTTGGTGCCGTCTTGAGAATTGGTCACCTCGGACAATTGGCCGCGTCTGTCGTAATTGTAAGACTCATTAGACGCGCCCCATTGCCAGGTTTGAATTCGGTTGAACCTGTCATAAGTAATGTTGAGACAGTGACCATACTGGGGCTGCCAACTGAGCGGCAAGCCCGCTAAATCAAAGGTGACGTTCAACAATGGGTTAGACGGGTGAACGTAGAAGGTTTCACGTCTGAGTAACTGCTCAAATTTAACGCCGATTACTCGAGACTCATTGACCCATATTTCGCGATTCAAAGTCTGCTGTGGATGACTTACATCTCCTACTAGATTATACGTTGTTGTCATAGTATTTATTAATTCACCGAGTGTAAGCACTTGGTAGCTCCACATAGGAAGCATTTCGGCTTCAACGGGCAGAGCTGCCTCCAGCAGTGGGTGCTTTGTTGTTGCTGCTGTGAGTACACGCCCGCCGCTGGGCAGAATAACTTCAAGACTATTATTGTTAGGGAAAGAGGTTGCCCGGTGGACCTTTGCCGCGTCTGTTATCGTCAATAAATTCGAGCGGTCTTTGTGCATTTTAAACTCAATAACACGGTTCTTATTTGTCTTGGCTAAAGCCTGTAAGGGAGCCTCTACCTTAACCGAAAGAGCTTCGTTATCTGCTAGCCCTGACGTTAGTTTAATATTCTCACCTGTCGGAAGAATTATGTTCGCTACTCGCCCCAGTGTGTCGTAATTGTAAACATAAGTTTCACCACCTCCACATCGGCTGGTTAGTAATCCAGTTTCGCTGTCGTAGTCCAGCGAAATTTCTGACCTTCCAGTTTCCGTTAGCTTCACCAAAAAGCCTATTCCAGATATCTTCAGCTCGGATTTGTGGTCCTGGGTGTTCTCAATAGAACTCACCACACCACTGTAATCTCTCAGGAAGGTGATCTTGTTTCCAGCGCTATCAGTCACCGTGGACAATTTACCAAAACTGGTGTTCTTGGAGTACAAAAATGAGTACCTGGTGGTTCCAGTGGTCAGATCCTTGGTAGCGACATGCTGCCCGTATCTATTGAACACATAGATTTCATTAGACGGAGGGTAAGGAATCTGGAACTCCCCAGGCTCGACCAAATTGGGTAAATAAGGCTTGAGAGCCAAGATATGGAGATTCCCTTGATCAGCAACATGCAGAACTCCATCCGGAGTGACTGCTAATGCAGAAATCGCGGTGAATTTAGTATTAGAAGACAGGAGAGTCTCCGTGCTGCTGGTGTCTTCATTACAAGGGCAGATGTTGAGGTTCTTGGTGACATTGCTGCATTCGCATTGATCACGGAGCCGTTCTTGCAACCTGCCAGCGTAGTGAGACATTTTCCCGGAAGAATCAACAACTCGGATGGAATTAACCCGATGGGAGTCGCTGTCAGCAATATAGAGCTCTCCTGAGGGACTGAAACTCACCGCCAGAACGGAGCCGAGGACCTGATCGGACTTTTTGTAGCCCACCCCGCTGCCGTTTTCCCTAATTGTGGAGTTGATCTTCAGATCCTGGGTATTGGCGCTGCTGGTGCAGTGCAGAGGGGTTCCGGCGACGACGCGGACCTTGAGGTCGCTGGTCAGTTTAAGAACAAGCCTGTCGTCGATGAAGTGGAGCGTTCCGTCAAGAGGGCTAAGTGTTAAGCCGGTGGGCCACTGCAATTGGGCTTGGTGGGCAGGAATGGCGCCCACGCAAGGGGCAGGGGACCAGTGGTTGTGATGGCCGTGGTGTCCAACCAGCGTGTGAATGATCCCGTCGGGATCTACCGCTCTGATGTTGGTTCCGTCGGCGATGTACATTGTTTTGTCAGCTGCGATGGCGATGCCCTTGGGATGCGCCAGCTTGGCAAGTATTGCGGGACCCCCGTCACCGCAGTGGCCTTCGTCGCCTGGAATGCAGCGTTCTCCACTTCCTACGACTGGCTCGATGTTGATGCTCGGGTCCGTGACCTCTTCCAGGGACAGGGCTCTTAAAATCCGGTGCTTCTCGGGGTCGCTGATGTAAAGATGTCCATCAGCTGGAGACACGCAGAGGTAGTACTGGTAAGCGACTTGCGTCGCGCTTAGAATGAGGACTGTGTAGACATTTCCTTTGGGAGTGATACGACGGACTAGATTGAAGTCGCCGACGTATATGCTACCGTCAGGACCGCTGGCCAGCGCTACTGGAGTCAGAAGTCGCGCGTCAATGGCCAGCCCGTCGCAGTTCTGGCAAACTAAACTGCGTTGAGATCCCGTGCCCATCACTACTTGGACAGTTCGCGGGTACTGCTTGAAGTGGAGGGTTGAGCCGTCTCCCTTCTGGAGGATACCTTCGTGGAAGTTGTAGTGGTGGTGGATGTCCAGTCCCCAGCCGCCGATGTCAGAGATGTCCACGTCGAAGCCTTGCAGCGTGGCGGTCTGGGTCTCCCAGATTATCGAGGGGCAGCTGGAGTGCTGGTACCCGACGGAGACGTGGGCCTGGGCCACGCCGTACACTTTTTGCTTGTAGACGTTACGCTTGTTCCAGGCGAATGTGTGTGTTAAGTTTGGATCCGCTTCGTAGGTTTTTGTGTGGACTGAACCTTCTATTTCTACGTGGACGTGCACGTGGGTTAGAGATACGGGAATCACTGGACCTGTCAGCTGCATTCGGACTGTCGAGAGGTATCCTGCTGCTTGGCTGCTTTGGTACATTAGATGGACGTTGGAGCCCGGGATTGGGATGCTTTCTTGGACGATCTGGGGGTGGAATTTTAGTTTGTTAAAATTTTTGATTTATTTGTAAGTTTTTTAGTAAAATACTCTATCTCTAGATACATAGTTAAGAAATGACCTTTATCTTAAGAACTATTGACATTTTTAAAGATATAAGCTCATTTTGATGTTACACTCTTCGAGAGCTTTCATTTGAGTACCCACATCAATTTTTCATATATTTTATATATTTATATATATTATATATATGTATATATGAAAAATATATGAAAAATGCATATGGGTACTCAAATGAAAGGTCTTGATGAGTGTAACATCGGGATGAGCTTATATCTTTAAAAATGTCAGTATTTCAAAAAGTACAGTGCAATTTAACAAAAGTCATTATTTAATAAAGCAAAATTTTAGTCATTTCGGATTACAAACCTGAGTTTCGGCTAAAACTAAACTGCGTCCGGGCATCCCACCGACTTTTTCGGGCATCCAAGTCCCGACTATGATCGGCCTAAGAGTCTCATGGTCATGCTCCATACAGGGCTCTCGGAAAGTTCCGTTGCTGACAAACAGCCCTATTGACAGTCCGGGGAATCCTGGGAATCCTTTAGGGTGAAGTAATTATTAATTGTGTTTATTTTTTATATGGATTAATGAATCTATGAAGTTAGGACAAATGTTTGGTCGATTGATATAGAAGCAAAATGCTTACCAACAGCTGGAATGGGCGGCAGATTGGATTTATGGGATTTCCGTTCCTGAGGCAAAGTCATTACGACCGGTGGTAATACAACTATTTGATTCCACGGCACAAATACCGTCCTGGTGAGTGGATCAAAGGGGTTGCGCTGGAACTGAAGTGTCACTGCTCCTCCACCATTCACGAGAATGTCGAACCTGATTACGAGATACCAATGAAATGTTTGTAAGTGAATCATCAATCATTATTTGCTTCGATTGCTACGGTCTCTCTTGCGTCACGCGTGCTCGCTACCATGTCTAATGATGTTTAGTGTCTCGAGTTTACAGCTCGGCAATCGAATGTTTCGAATATCTTCACTCTATTACTGTTTGTGATTAACAATCGCTATTTTAATTGATTTATTTGTCTTCAAAGGATTTTTTTTTTCTATTGTAATTTTTTTTTTTTATAATTTCTACAATCAAATTTCGATAAAATTAAATAATTATCCGAAGGTTCAATTTTTTAAAAATGAAATGTAAAATTAATCTTTTAAGTAAGAAAATGAAAATGAAAATATAATTAATTATCTTGATCTATTCTCTCTTTAGAGACGAGAGTTATCATAACCAAATACTCGTTAATTTGAGTGAATGAATTTCTGTTGATAATTCATGATATTAAATCGACAAGAGGATTTGTCCGTCTATAACACAGAAAGGCTAATCCCCATAATACCCGTAGGTACGACGGAATAATTAGCGAGCTTTCAGCAGTATTGAATTTAGCTTTGACGTCTCCTTTTTACTTCCTGCTTACTGCCTGGCTAGTAATTAAATAGCAATACCAATCCCAATGGTAATAGTAACAGCAATATCAATAATTACAAGGAAACCGCCGCTTAATGTCTGTTGTTTTAATTAAAAATTAAATAATCTATATTAGTAAGAGAATAAGATAAATTTTGTTTCCTGGATATTCATAGATAAAGTCGGATTTTTTAGTGAAATTTAGTGTCATTGCAAAGGTCTTGCTCTATCTCTAGATACATAATTAAGAAATGACCTTGTATCTTGAGAACCATTGACATTTTTAAAGATATAAGCTCCTCCCGATGTTACACTCATCGAGACCTTTCATTTGAGTACCTACATCAATTTTTCATATATTTCATATATTTATATATATTACATATATATGTATATATGAGAAATACATCAAAAATTCATGTGGGTACTCAAATAAAAGGTCTCGAAGAGATTAACATCATGATGAGCTTATATCTTTAAAAATGTCAACAATTAAGAAATGAACTATATAGTATCTTGTAAATTATTGACATTTTTAAAGATATAAGCTCATCATGATGTTACACTCATCAAGACCTTTCATTTAAGTACCTACATGCATTTTTGATATATTTCATATATATTTATATATATTATATATATAAATATATGAAAAATATATGAAAATGCATGTGGGTATTCAAATGAAAGCTCTTGATGAGTGCAACATCAAGATGAGCTTATATATCCAAAAACGTCAATATTTAAGAAATTACATTGCAATTTAACAAAAGTAATTATTTAATAAAGCAAAATTAAAATTTTTTACAGTTCACAAATCACAGCAGTCACACAGTGACTGCAAAGTTGTTAGTTTATTTAATAAAATAAAAATCTCACCATCCGCCTGCTCTTGTCAGTGTAAATCCAAATCGTGATGTCCTGTCGACTGATACACGTATTCCGACTATTCCAAGTCCTTGTTCCGTAACAACTTGGCCCCGCATCACTGCGACTCGACTGTGACAAATGTCAAATATACTACGTGCTTCTAATTTATAATATTATTATGTGTAATGCATGTTTTATAGTCATGTATAATGCCGTTTTTTGACAATGATATTATTCACGAGACAGCTGATCTGTTCTATACATACATACATTAATAAAAAAATAATTTCCAAGCTAAAAAAATATTACAGTTGTTCCTGATAAATATCGATTGAGAATTGGCAATTGATGATATGACCATTGTCATCAATTATTATTGAGGATTGAAGCTAAACTAGCGCACTGCGCTAAAATCCATCCATCCAATTATTCTATATCATCTGATGCAGAGTACCTATTTTCTATGTATGTATAGACGAATCAGCTTTCCCGATCAACGATTCTATGCGATTTAATATTCTCACTTTGCTTGCTTTGGATACTAACAGAGAATGCGCACCAGATCGATAAGCGCTCTGCCAACAAACTCGCTCTTCCATTCCCATCCAATTCTATCCTATATTACTCTATATATATTGTATTGTATCGATGAAACAGAATGTGGGAATGCTCGACCGGGCCGAATTTTGAAGCGACGAGCGGAACAAATAGATTTTACAACTGGACAATGAAATTTGCCTTGTTACTGATACATATTTATTTTAATTTTAATATTTTATTTTTACACTTCATATATTTATGAAAATAAAGTTAGCCATATTGAATTAGCAATAAAAAAATATTTTTAAAAAATTGCACGTCTAGTTTTTCAAATTTTTAACAGGTGGAATTTTTTCTTTCAATTTTTTTGTAATTATTTTATTGATAAAAAAAATTCTGAAAATTGTCAGCAGTCTGCTAATTTTATTTTTGTAGTTAGCCGTCATTTCAATGAACTTTTTAGATAAAATTTTTTTTAGAAAAAAATTTTTTGATAAAATTTAAAAAGTTAAAAAAAAAAAATTTTCAAATAAAAAACTTTGTTAAAAAATTTGAAAAACTTAATAAAGTGTAATTTTTTTAGAAATTTTTTTTGAGTTGTAATTTAATTAATAAAAATAATCAAAAAATTTTAGATACATATTTTGTAAATTTTGTGATTTTGAGGGAAAGAATTAAATATTTATCTTTAAAAATAAGCTTGAGAATATTAAACCGTTTGGAATTGTAAAAATATTCCATGTAACATAGAGTTGATCAAGTCAAATGACATTGCATGCATATATTGGGTAAATATATATATATAATACGTATAAATGTATGTGTAAATTTAAAAATGTAGATTATATATATAAAAAAAAGGGATTGCGTTAAAATGTTAAATTGTAAAGCTTTAAATTATTTAAGCAATCGTGTGCTGAATGATAAAAAGGCGATAATAATAATAATAATCATAATAATAGTAATAGTAATAATAATAATAATGGTAATAAGTTATGATTGCGTTGTAAAGTTTGATATGATATGCAAGAAAAAATGGTGAGTATATTTTTAGTGCACGGGATATTATAACAAATGTTACAACGAATTATACCCCGAGCTCGTGGAATATTATTTCGTTGCATACATAACAAGCTATACAAACATGATGCATATTTTGATAATAAAAATATATAGATGTATTTATATATTTATATATTTTTATCGTTTGTTGTGTGTGAAATTACTATGTAATGTATTATAATGTTAAATAAATATTTAAGTTCCTAATGAACTAGCGAACATGGGAGAGTCAGCTTGGAGGATCGCACTCCCTGGTTCATCTTTGGTACTCTCCCAAATAATTTTTTTTAAATTACTCGACTGTATTTTTTATTTATAAGAATTTTAAAAGAGTAAACTGTAATTAATAATTGTCGATTTGCAAAATCGTGATTTTAATAATCATTATTTATGAAAATTAAGTTAGCCGACATTTAAAAATTTTTAGAATATGTTTTTATTGAAAAAATTATTACAAAAAAATAAAAAAAAAATTTTCACTTGTAAAAAACTTCAAAAACTACAAGTGCAATTTTTTAAAAATATTTTTTAGTTATAATTTAATAAATTACGAAAAATAGAAAAATAAAAAATGTCGGCTAACTTTATTATTATTCACTATTCAATATTTATCATTTAAATGCTACAATTTATTATTTATATAGAAGAAAATACTATTTCAAACAGTAATATTTGCTATGTGAATGTCTAAAATGTTAATGTATAATAATTAATAATTTAGACTTTGATATTTATCATTTGGTACTTAAAAAATGATCTTATGATATGTAAAAAGTATAAAAATACAATTACTAAATTTCTAATACAAGCAACGTCAATATTTACAAAGTAAAATGATAAATTTTAAAATCAACGCTAAAAATCATGACACTAAAGTTAGCAGCCGTCTAAAAATTTTTGATTTATTTTTATTAATTAAATTACAACTAAAAAGACATTTATAAAAAATTGCACTTATAGTTTTTCGAGTTATTTACATGTGACAATTTTTTTTTTAATTGTTTAATTGAAATTTTTTCAATAAGAAAATTTATAAAAATTTTTTAATGTCGGCTAACTTCATTTTCATTTAAAATCAAACCCTGACGTCCGTTTTACTGTTTGAAACTATAAAAATAAACTGGAACCCGAGTGAATTTTACAGTTTACTTAATTAAGCGAAAAAACATTTTTTTAAATAAAATATTTAAACAATTTTAACTTTAAAAATTGATTTTTGGTATAAAAAAAATACGGTCGAGCAAATAAAGGTTAAAAATAATAAATTTAAAACCACTTGAAGTCGTTGCAGCTTGCAGGGTGCCGATCTTGAGGACCAACACAGTCCAGGGTGGTGCTGATCCTCCAAGTACGAGCACAGCAAGGCGGCAGGCACTGTTGTAAACTACTTAATAATTATTATTTCAAACCATAACAAATGGTAATTATAAATTAAATAAACTAAATATAATGAATAATAATAATAATAATAATTATTATCAATTAAAAAACACATTGAGATAAGTACAGACACCAACCTATAATAATAATAATAATAATAATAAGTAATAAGTAATGTAACGAAAATAAAAAAACTAAACATAATAAATAAATAAATAACGAGCGGTGTCTCTCGCGCATGTATGACTCTAAAGTCGGCAATTGTATATTTATTTATTTATAAAACAGCGAATTATTTATTATATAATTAATTAGATTACAAAATACATATATATATATTTTAAAAGATCCCGGAGTAATCGAGGCACATCGGCAATTGCATTTATTGCCGACATTATCGCGTGCACATGCCTCATTTTATTTATTTTTATTTTTATTTTTATTCCGCGGTCATTTCATCGAAATTATTTAATTATTATCGAGTGAAATGACCCGTTTATTTTTTAGACGTAAAAAATTGAACAAAATTTTTCAAAAAAAATTTCTAATTTTTATTTTAAATATTAAAAGTATGTTTTTTTGGAGCACGAACAAATTTAAGGGAATTTAATAATATATTGTTGTCTTTTTGTAGGTTTGGACGGAAATAGACAATGGACAGACAGACACAAGGTTGTGGTTTGTTGGGTCTGACTGGACGGGGTTATTTGTGTGGTACACTGTAGACAGTACAGACTTAGACAAAGGAAGGATTATGATTGGAGGTATGTATTTATTAATTAATTCATTAATATTAATTTTAATAGTTAAACTATTGATTAATTGGAAGAATTTTTAGGTATTATTGTTATAAAACATTTAAAAGCCGAATTAATTTTTTGGTCACCCGAGTGTGCTGTTATTTTGTTGTTGTGTGTTGAAATTATTCAATAAGTCAACAAATTCAATATAATTTAAATAAAATTAACAAAATTAGAGTTTAACCAAATGGTGTAGCGCGCAATTAACCAGCGGTAATATAATATATATATATATATATATATATATATATATATATATATATAATTATTTATATATCTATATGTAATTTAATTACATATATTTATATAGACGTGTGTGTGTGTACAAAATGCTAATAGAACGTTCACTAGACAAGGTTCGACAAGGATACAATGAGTACAAGCCTCGCAACACAAAAAACAACACAAGACTCAGGAAAAAATTCTTTTTTTTTTTCATTTTTAATTTTGTATCTTTTTTTAGATTTAAATAATTAAATGTTTTGAAGTTAAAAAACATGTACAAGTCTAATTTAAATGGGACTAAAACGTACTAGGACAAGACATACATAACATAAAATTATAGTTTTAAAGAACAATCTGACAACATCACAGATATTTAGACATAGAGACTGCTCGTATGAATTTTGGTCATTATACTCCGATTATTATTATTTTATTTTATTTATAGTACACGGAAAAAAAAAAATAGTAAATGCAACATGATGAAATCATGTTGCAGCTACATGATTTGTCATGTTTCGACCACATGATTTGTCATGTTTCGGCTACATGATTTGTCATGTTTCGGCTTCATGGCAATCATGTTGCGGTAGCATAAGAAAAATCATGGGGCAGCAACATGATTTTCATGTAGCTTTAATAGCTTAAATACTTTAGAATAAATAATGTTTCTTAAACATAAATATTAAGTTGTTGCAGCTTAATTTTGTGCTAATAAGGCTACATGACCAATCATGTTGCCACATGATTTTTCTCATGCTATCAGAACATGATTGTCATGTTGCTGCAACATGACAAATCATGTAACCGAAACATGGCAAATCATGTTGCTGCAACATGACAAACCATGTAGCCAAAACATGACAAATCATGTTGCTGCAACATGATTGCTATGTAATCGAAACATGACAAATCATGTTACTGCAACATGATTTCATCATGTTTATTTATCAAGACTGCATCATGTTCCATTTACTATTTATTTTTTTCCGTGTATCGTGCAGAGGAGGCGGAAAAAATTCCAAAGGATGAATTTTAAAACTAATGATGATTAAAAAATTGGATTGACACCGGAGTATAATGCCCGTGAAAAGAAGAGCCAAAAAAAAGTGAAACAAGCTTAATTAGTACAAAACAATGAGACCGATAATAAATTCGAGCAAAAAATAAATGAATAAAAATTTATATTTAAAATAAATTAAATATAAATAATGGACTGAGAACCGAAGAATAAACGAGCAGAACAAATAGACATTTATAAAAATGATTATGATGATGATGATAATAAAAAAGTGTAACATAAAATAATAATGTTTAAAAAAGAGACAGGCCAAGAGAGTATGGAGCTATGAAAACATGTATATTTATTATAAATTATAATATATATATTTATGAATATGTTTGTTGGTAACGAGCGGGATGCATAAATGACTGGACATATGAACGTTTGGTTTGCATTTGTTGTTAGCGAGAGCTGAGCTGCAACTTACCCCGGTGTAAAGGAACTCCAGAACGCACTACGTGTGGGAAAACCAACGAGAAGAAAGGGCGTTACAGTTACCACGGTCACAGAACACCCATTTGCGCGGGTAATAACGATGCTCGTACGCAACATTGCACCCCGAGAACAAAATTCGCAACACGGTTTTTTTTAAATTTAATTTATTTATTAATTAATTAATTAACAAAACCGTTGACGCGTGCGATCGAGAAAGCTTACTCCATAAATTATCCTCTATTGTTTGTTTGTTTAATTATTTAGTAATTTAAATTTAAATTAAGCTTTCTCGAACTCTTCTATTCTATTCATTCATCCTTCTGTTCGTTCGCTCGCTCATTTTCACATTTTCATATAAATATAAAACCTTTCTTTCACTTACTATCTCGTTGTTGCAATGTTCTGTACGTTATTTAAAGACACAATAGACGTAGACATACTAATCAAGCGTACTTTATCATACATACTATTGTATTCTTCAATCATTCATATTTATACCATTCGCTCATTTTTATACTGACAAAAATTAAGTTGATAAATTTCATTAAAATTTAATATTTTATTCCTTAAAAAAATTTATTAAATTTTATTCATTAAAAAAATTTATTAAAATAAAATTTATAAAAATTAAAAATACTTAATTTTTATCAGTAATTACACTCAATACAACAAATATTGGTACTTTAATGACAGACACAAGTTTGTCAAAAAAAAAAAAAAAAAAGGGATTAAAAAAATAAAAAAGTAAAATTAAAGTAAAAAAAAGTATAAAAAATAATTTATAATTATTTTTCGTAGGTAAAATTCAACTGTTTGTGTTAACAATTTCCTTCAAGAGATTGTTTGTATTGGCTCGAATACGAAAACAAAAAAAGCTAAATAAAATAACAGCGCAGCGTTGGTAGAACCTCGGAGAGTGATTATCGATCGCAGCAATAGTACACTAGTACTAGTACAGAGCAATTCCCATGTGTGTCTGACAAAACTTTATCTTTTCTACTCTTCTACACTCGACTCTAAAATCGATTACACGGCCTACTGTGCTCCTTCCAAAGGTTGTTACTACTTTGTTGATGTTGCCGTACTTTATATATACAATTTAACATTATTTTTCTAACAGAATAGTTGCTTAGAAACTCCGAACCGATTCGGCTCTACCTGGAGCAGTATGTAGATCTCCACACACACAACACATACTTTACTTCTTGCTACATACTATACTAGAGGAGGTCGCTCTTAAATTTACTCACAAGATCAACGTCTCCGAGTCACTTTACGTCAACAAGTGATTTATTTTCTCCCGCGACAATTTAAAAGTTCTATGCATCGGTAAGTGGCTTTCCAGGTATGTGTAAGTGCTTTACAATCAGTTAAATATTTTTTTTCAACTCGCAATAATTTTAAATACTTTTTTACACTGATAGAAGGATTTTTTTATATTTAATAAGCTTTATTAACTTAATAAATGATTTTTTTAACATCAAAAGATTTAATAAATATTTATTAATAATAATTAATGCAAATAATTTATGATATTAAAGTTAGCTGTCACTTGACCATTTTTTAATTTTATTTAACAAAAAGTTTTGTTAAAAAAAATTATTTTAAAAAAATTGCATTTTTAATTTATTAAAATTTCTAAATGTCCATTTTTTTTTTCTCATTTTTTTGTGCAGTAATTTATTTATTAGAAAAATTATAAAATATCTGCTAAATTAATTTTCATAAATAATTTATAAAGATGATTTTTATTTAAATATTTATTGAATGTTAAAAAATATTTATTATAATTTAATAAATTAAATTATTAATAGTTAATGAATTCTTCTATCAGTGTACACTGATAGAAGGATTTGTTTATATTTAATAAGCAATATTAATTGTTTATAAATGATTTTTTAACATCAAAGGATTTAATAAATATTTATTAACAGTTAATAAATATTTGTTAACTATTAATAAATAATTATTAACAATTAAAAAATGTACTTTCTTCCCAAATAAATATTTATTGAATGTTAAAAAATATTTATTAAAATTAAATAATTGTCTTCAAATAAATTAAATTACTAATAATTAAAAAATCCTTCTGTCAGTGATTATAATTATTAAAATTAAAATAATTAAACTCTGCAAACACATGTCGCTGACGTGTGACCTGAATTGACCTCGGCAAATCGATTTGACTAGACATCTACCGTGATCATGACGTATATTGATTGACAAATAGAAAATATCTCCTGTCTTCCGGCGACAGCCGGCAAATTGATTGATACCTGCGATATCTTTCGACTTAATTCCGTTCGATATTATTTTACATTATTATTCCGTACAATGTACAACATAAAATACAAAACTCCGTCGCAGTCGCCCTTACAAAAAAAAAACAAGAAATAAATTTAGAATAAAAAAAAAAAGTTTAATCCACTTGTAACTTGTGTCTGTCATCCGGTAATCCGGCATCTAGTCGATAAATTAATAGTTCTTTGTAATATTTATCAACTCAATGCTTGATTAATTACCATTTCCTTTCGGTTTGCCCGAGCCTAAGTGAATCATGGGCAATTTTTAATTTATAAAAGTGCACATTATCAAATAGCTTGCATTTATCCGATTAATCTTAAACTAGTCTTAGCAATTTAAAAATTTTAGCATTTTAATAATAAATAACAAATAATAATTGTTAATTAAATGATAGAAAATTATAATAATGATATGACAAATAAATAATAATAATAATAATAATAATAACAATACGGAAAGGAGCTAATCAAGAAAAGGTACGCGAAAGCAAATGCTAGTCGTGAATATTAAAAATATATATTTTTTTTTTTTTTTTTTTTTTTTTTTAACTCTTATTTGTCTCATTATATTATTTATTAATTTATTTGCGGACTGAGTCACAAACGGCTATTGGGTGAGTGATTTTGATGATTTGGTTTAAGGTTTAAACACATAAGGTTAAAACACTAGACAATACACGATTCCCGAGGATACAAATTCAATAATACGCTGCGTCTTTGCAATAATTGCTTTTCAAGTAATTCTATTTTTTTTTGTAAATTTTAAAAAATTTTAAATTAAAAAAAATTTCAAATTTTAAATTAAAAAAAAATTTTGAATTTAAAAAAATAATAAAAGCAAACAAATAGACTGTAAAAGCTCTAGAATGATTTATTTATTTATTTATTGAGAAGAAATAGAGTTACTTGACTGTATAGAGCAAGTATTGTCGAAGCGAGCGTGAATGGATTTGAAGTCCTAGGGAGGGAAAGGTGGCCAGGTTACAAACACTAGGATCGGATGGTTGGTTTATATGGTTCGAGTTTTAAAGGAGCTCCGACCGGAGTTGGAGTGAGCTTGTCACCACCCAACGCGGCAGACCTGAGGGTTTTCGACAAGATTCGACAGCGATTTAAAACGTACCATCCCGTGGGACACGTTGAATAAAACGGCTAGACGTCCTTGCTACTTGACCGTCCACGACAGAGTACTGACTACACATTTAACCTTTTTTTACTATACGTCTGTCCTGTTATGTCTTGGATTTTCTGTTACTGCTTCGAGAATTCCGACGTACTGTAACAGTCTGTAAGAGTATTTTTATTTCCCGGCTTTTAGGACTCGACGCATTGCTCCCTTGACACTGCGAGGAATTTACGGATTTTCTGTCTAAGGAAGACTACTTTAAATGAAAGCTTTTATTGCATCCTGTTACTTTGTATTAAAATCTTTTTTTTCTCTTAAAAAATTACCCCGTAAATTTATTTATAAAAAATCTATATTGTTAAGAGGATAAGAAAAACTTCGTTTCCGGGATAGTCATATGATAAAATTGGTTTTTTTTTAGTTAAATTTAGTGTCATTGCAAAAGTTAACTTGAATTTGTCAATTTATTATGATAAGTATTTAGGCTGCATTTAAAAAATCTCTATCTCTAGGTATATAATTAAGAAATGATCTTGTATCTTGAGAACTATTGACATTTTTAAAGATATAAGCTCATCCCGATGTTACACTCACCAAGACCTTTCATTTGAGTACCCACATCAATTTTTCATATATTTCATATATTTATATATATGTATATATGAAAAATATATAAAAAATTCTTGTGGGTACTCAAATGAAAGGTCTCGATGAGTGTAACATCATGGTGAGCTTATATCTTTAAAAATGTCTATTATTAAGAAATTACTTTTTATCTTGTGAACTATTGACATTTTTAAAGGTATAAGCTCATTCTCGCATTACACTCATTAAGACCTTTCATTTGAGTACCCACATCAATTTTTCATATATTTTATATATTTATATATATTATATATATG
>CAJNRD030001117.1:697296-712176 GCA_905319865.3 Cotesia congregata | reverse complement strand
ATCGACGTTCTAATTAGTAAATTGTCTAACTCCATTTTAAAGAATATTTCATTTATACGAAAAAAACAATTAGTTCAAAATTCATTGTCACTTTAAAAAACCATTCAATATCATTATTATCTATTAGAGATATAATATTTAGGTTTGAATCATTCGAATAATTTATAAGTTAAAAAAATCATTGTTATGCATCAATCGAGTCGTTTTCACATTATCTACAAGGATTCTAGGCCAAACAGTTGATTAGATTAGTAACTTGGAAAAAATTTAGAGTTTTCATTTTTACATGTCCGCGTGGCTATTGTTATCAAGAGTTATCAAGAGTTAACTAGATTAGGGTTTAAAATTAAGGGTGTGCGAATAATTCGAACTTACAAATTATTCGTTTCGAATCGAATAATTTGAATTTTCGAATTATTCGAAATTCGACGAACAATTCGAAAAAATTATTTGAAAAATTACGAGTAATTCGAAAAGTTTCGAATTATTCGTCGAATGTTGATTAATTCGAAAATTCGAATCGAATATCAATATTCGATTCGATTCGATTCGAACGATATTCGCACACCCCTAATATGTATATATGAAAAATATATCAAAAATGCATGTGGGTACTCAAATGAGAGGTCTCGATGATTGTAACATCAGGATGAGCTTATATCTTTAAAAATGTCAATATTTAAGAATGTACAGTGCAATTTAACAAAATTCATTATTTAATAAAAGCAATTGTCTAAATTTATTGATTAATTTACTAAAATTTTAATTATTAGGGAAACTCACTTGCAGAGGCCTTGCTCGCAGGAGCCGTGAGGCCCGCAGTCCAGGCTGCAGCTTGACTGAGAACAATCCCCGCCGGTCCAGTGCTCCTCGCAGATGCAAGCTCCGGTTTCGAGGTCGTAGGAGCCGTGGTCGGAGCATCCCGGAAGACACTGGTAAATCCTTTGGTCTACTTGGTCGCATTTTTCTCCTTGCCAGCCCGCTTTGCAGTAACATTTACCCGCTACACAAGCTCCGTGCCCGCTGCACGTGGGGTCCCGACAGTCCGCTGTAAATTTAAGGACACAAATAATTAATGACTGGGGTGAGCTATGATTAATGCTTAAATTATATCTCAGATTTTATAAAACTCCCGTAGCTATAAAAATGCATTCGTGGCTCTCTAACTACTGATTACAGTAACAGACCGAATGAATGGACGAACTTTTTAAATTATTACTCCCCGAACAATAGTTTTTCCTTCCGTCAGTCTCTTAGCTAACTACCTAAGAATAAAACTTTAAGTGTTTCTTAAATTATAGACGGAAAAATAATAATATTTTAAATTTCATTTTTTTATCATTTTAAATTATAATAAGTTTCATTTTTTATTCAATAATAGTTAGTATAATTATTTTTGAATATAAAAAAAATTTTTTTTAGTATATCCGATGCCTAAAAAAAAATTTATAAGAGTAATTTTTAAATTATTTCTTAAATTAAAGCCAAAACAATAATAACATTTTTTATCGTTCAAAATTATGCTAATTTTTAATTATAATTCTCATTTTTTAACTAATAAAAATTAGTATAATTATTTTTAACTCTAAAAAAATTTTTTTTTGGTATATCGACTACTAAAAAAAATAAAAAAAAATTTCTAAGGATTGTTTTTTAAAAAATATTTTTTAAATAATAGACAAAAATATAAAAATATTTTTCATCGTTCAAAATTATGATAATTTTTAATTAAAAATTTCATCTTTTATCCAATAACACGGAAAGAACAAGATGACACTGGATACCATCTCAGATTATACTCAGTGACATCTGAGGCGAAAAATTTTTTTTCAGATGGTAGCTAGTATAATTCAGATTATACTGAATAATATCTGGATTATACTCATTGTAATCTGGATTATACTCATTGTTATCTGGATTATACTAGCTACTATCTGAAAATTTTTTTTCGCTCAGTATAATCTGGGATTATATCCAGTTATATTCAGTAATCTTGTTCTTTCCGTGAAAAGTTAGTATAATTATTTTTGAATGTAAAAAAATTTTTTTTATTATATCTGATTTCTAAAAAAATTATAAGGGTTGTTCTTTAAATTATTTTTTAAATTATAGAAGGAAAAATAATAATATTTTTTTATTGTTTAAAATTATAATAATTTTCATTTTTTACCCAATAAAAATAAATCTAATTATTTTTAACTATAAAAAAATTTTTTTATAGTGTATCCGATGCCTAAAAAAAAGAAAAAAAATTTATAAGGGTTGTTTCTTAAATGTATGGGTAAGTATAATATAATAGTGGAATAAATATAAATTTGAATAATAAATCTATCTAGTTGTTATATAGTATTTTAAAAATTTTTCCATCCTATACAATGGCCATTGAAATATAATGCGATGGATAATATTATTATTATTATTATTATTATTATTATTATTATTATTATTATATGTATATAACGAAATAAGTAGAGTTAGTATGAATTTGTGAATAGTAGGTTTTATATAATAATATTTTCTTCTTTACATCTTCAGCCATCCGGAATTTATTTCTCGAGTAGAGTAGTAGAATCGTATCCAACGCGCATCGCATTATGTGAGACGTGGGGGTGGATATGGAATAGAGTACAACCAGAAAGAGTATACCGAGTGACATAACGGTTCTGGGAAAATCTACGGAATATTTATGTAAATCTTTGCGAGAAGGAAATCTAGCAGTGTAGGCCCTCCCCAGCTCGGCCACATATAAATTCATCATCTCCGCAAATCCTGGCATTAATTATAGGTCATACAGTCCTACCCCGGTCTATGTATTGTATGTGTATATATTTATATGGATCTAGCAAAATGGGAGACCATTAGGAGCTCGAGACAATTAATTGCTCGACTCAATTAAGAAGTGAATTAAATAATTTACGAGGAAGCTACGAAAAAAGTCCAGACGTTAATTGTTAAATATAAATAAAAGTACTTACGGTCTCCGCAGAACTCGCCCTTCCATCCGGGATTACAGACACAAGACCCTCTAACACATTGTCCATGTGAATTGCAATCAGGAACCTGACAATCACCCAGTGGAATGTCACATTCTAAACCCTTCCACCCTTCTTCACAGTGACAAATCCCGCCTCCGTATTGTCCGTGAGACGAGCACAGCACTGGACAAACGCTCTTGCTACAATCAGCTCCCTAAAATTTAATCAGGGTTATTGAAAAATAATTATGATAAAAAAAGGGTTTTTAAACATTTTTACTAATAATTTTATTGCTATAAAATTAAAGTTAGAAGTTCTGAAATTTAGGCTGCTTTATCTCTATAGATACATACTTAAGAAATGACCTTGTATCTTGTGAAATATTGACATTTTTAAAGATATAACCTCACCCCGATGTTACACTCATCAAGACCTTTCATTTGAGTACCCACATCAATTTTTCATATATTTTATATATTTATATATATTATATATATGTATATATGAAAAATATATAAAAAATGCATGTGGGTACTCAAATGAAAGCTCTTGATGAGAGTAACATCGGGATGAGCTTATATCCTTAAAAACGTCAATAGTTAAAAAAGTACAGTGCAATTTAACAAGAATCATTATTTAATAAAGTATAATAGTGACTGCAAAGTTGCTAGTTTCTATAAAAGTAACAAAAAACAAAGCAAATTGACTGATTAATATTGAAGTACCTGATAACCGTCAACACAATCACATTTGCCGAGATAACAAGAGCCGTGTCCAGAGCAATCATTAGGACATGTTGTAGAAACACCCTCAGCTACGGTGACAACGAGCGTAACTTTGTACGGCCGTAACTCATCATTATAAACAGATAGGAACCAGCGTCCGGTATCGAGGTACTGTAATAAACTGACATTGACATACAGTGGCTCGTGTGTTTGCCTCTTCATCAAGATATGCGGGTAGTTATCGATATCGTCGTTGTTATCCCGATTACCCGGACTGGCACGCTCGTCGACCGAGCGGACTTCCTCGTGCATAATTGACTCCTCCATAAAACTGACCGCTCCGGGGATAACTTGTCGCTTGGACCGCTGGTCTACGCGGCCTCCGCGTACGAATTTAACAAAGTCGTACTGGGTGACACTTGGCGCGACATTTCGGCGACCGTACACGGCAAAGTTAGCACTCCAGGGCAGCGTTAAGTTAAGTCTGATGAATGCCGCCTGCTTGTTACGGAACTCGGAATGCCAGAAGTTGTACGGAAGAATCGTTGCGAAGTGGGCGACGTCGTAAGCCTTGAGTTCCAACACTGCTGGCCATTGTTGGGCAGATTGCTGTGTCTGAGGGTCACTCTGTTGCTCTCCACTGCTGCTGTCGGACGCGCTCGAGTGCTCCGCCGTACTCGTCGGCAGAGATTCTGATTATAATAAATTTTATTCAGTTAAATAATTTGGTATCGTTGGAAAAGTACACATAATTAAATTATCTTGTATCTCGTGAACTATTGACATTTTTATAGATATAAGCTCACCCTTACATTACACTCATCAAGACCTTTCATTTGAATACCCACATCAATTTTTCATATATTTCATATATTTATATATATCATATATATGTATATATGAGAAATATATAAAAAATGCATGTGCTGGGTACTCAAATGAAAGGTCTCGATGAGTGTAACATTGGGATGAGCTTATATCTTTAAAAACGTCAATATTTAAGAAAGTACAGTGCAATTTAACAAAAGTCATTATTAAATAATCCCTTTTAGAGAAAAGAAATTAATCGTACCTTCTGTCGGCAATTGAGTAGAAATCGAATCGTGAATATTTGTGTTCTCATGGGTCACTGTCTTCAAATCTTGGTCCAGAATGCAATTCGCGTTGTCTATTGGTCGCATTGAGCTCACAGCTGTAACAAAAATCAAGTATATTCATTAAATATTAATTCAGAATCTTTTATTTAATATTTACAGCCAAGTGAAAGAATTTATGTGGGTCATAAATTAAAAGAATCAATTTGGAGATTAACTCGGTGGATAAGATAAAGGAGAGACAGCTAAATAGAAGGGAAGAGTATTGGTAAGTGTAGTAAGGCTGGAAGATATAAGTGTTTAATGATTACAACTTGAGGGAGAGACATTAGTTTCCGGCTTTTAAATAGAAATCTCTTGACGAGTCAATATATAATATATCTGTGTGAGATAATCCATAGGATTGTTACCAAAAAGTCGCTCAACGGTGTGTTTTAAAAATGTAAAATAAAATAAAAAGGCGGGATTGTAAATGCCGAGTGGGCTGACTAGCTTGCGTGCTATTGAGAATCTCCAAAGCCATTTGAATTCACATTTAGCGAACGTTTTGCCGACCTTTTATTTTCAATTTTCATTACACTCTCCTCTCTTTTTTTATTTTATTTTATTTCTACTCTCCTTTTATTTCAATTTCGTTTAATTCTGGCAGTACCCAAACGGCCAGAGGAAAACAAAGGGTTGTACAATGAGATTTGTCGAAATTTCATTTGGATTCATTTCTCTGGTGTACACTCATCTCACTCTGAGTGAATCTCTTTATGTGAAAATTCCAATAATTGTGTACATATATACGCCTGTGTATTATCTCACACGTCAGAGAGATTTAAATTCACGCGTAAACTGTTCTTTTTTTTTTATTTTTTTCGTAACACCCCCCTGCTTTGTTCACAAGATTATCGATAATTATTTTATTTCACGCCGCTCAGGTAATATCTAATTTCTCATTTATAAAACTCATTTATATTTATAAAAATTATACCTTTATCCCGGCATGGCTGCTATTATTATCATCATAAAAAGTTTATTTTATTTTTTTAATAAACTAATGTAATGACATTTTATTTTTCAGCCCCTTTGTGCCTCGTAACCCAACCAACCAACCAACCAACCAACCATGGTTGCAACCATAACCGGGAAATCCAATAAAATAGTGCGGACTCATTGACGTCAGTATTGAAAAATAAATAAATTAAAGTTAATCATATATAGCTAATATTGTATTTGAAAAGTTGTGTGTTCATAAGGTTGAGAATATTGAATTTTATGGACACGGTAAACTTTAAAACTTTTGACATTTCGTATTTACCAACAAGGAAATACTGTTTTGAAAAGTTAAAACTGAAAAATAACTTTCAGAGTACACGGTGCTGGTGCTGCTATATCGACCAATACAAGCCCTTATCGGGAATAGAAAGCTGAGGGGAGGAAACCGCAGATCCAATACTAACGTGTCTGCATAAAGACTATTCCTTTGAGGGTCTAGTCGGCCCTGCGTTAGTAACTATTGTGAAATTTCCAGTCAACTGCGGAATTGCACATTTGTTTATCAAAAAACCCGACAAAGAATTTAAATAAGTAAACCTTTGTTTCAATTTAATCGAAATTCTATACTGAGAAAATTTTGGTTTTTGGTTTTTTGGTTTTTTGGTTTTTTTGATAAAAGAATATCAATTTCTATTACACTGATAGAAGGATTTTTTAGCATTTAAGAAGATTTTTTTGTATTTAAGAAATCATTTCTTAGTAGTTAAAATATATTTCTTTAGGGTGCGTCAAAATTTAATCGTCGAAAGCAACCTTTTAAAATTGGTATTTTGAGTTTCGCTTTTAATAGGAGCTGTATTTGGGCATTTTCTGATATATTTCGGGGTGTCGCGATTTATTTGATAATCACAAAATTTTTTAACAGGAGTTTCGTTTGGTCAAATTTTGAAATTTTGAAATTCCAGAAAAAATGCTCCAACAAAACTCCGGTTAAACAAGTAGGTGAGCATCAAATAAATGTTGACACATCAAAATATCTCAGGAAATGCCCAAACCTAACTCTTGCTAAAAGCGGAACTTAAAATATCAATTTTAAAAGGTTGCTTTTAGAGATTGAGTTTTGACGCACCCTAATATTTCTTAGTATTAAAAAAATATTTCTTAAATACTATGAAATATTTTTTAAATACTAAAAAATGATGTTTAAGAAATGATTTCTTAAATACTAAGAAATCTTTTCAAATACTAAGAAATCCTTCTATCAGTGTATAATATTAAAATTTTGGCTGGCATTAATTTTGATAAATTAACAAACGAATTGGTTCACTTGAATTAAACAAAAAATACTCTGATTAATTCGATCAATTTTTGAAAATTATCAAGAATATATTTTTCTTCCTAATTATTTTTTTAAGCGAAAAGAAAAATTTTTTTTTAACAAGAAATTTCACTTACTCCAACAAAATTAATTCTTTTGCTTCAAAAAATACGAATCTTCATCCTCGAAAATTTATTCAAGTAAAAAAAAATCTTGTTTTGAAAAAATTCATCCTCTTGCTTAAAAAAATTAAATATAAAGATAGAAGTAAATTTTAATTAATATTTTTATTAATTAACATGCCAAATAGCAAGATCAAATTATTCTAGAATTTTTATGAATAAAAATAAATATTTTTCCAATTGATTAGCTTGCAAAGAAGCAGTTATCTTTATCGAACTCAATATTTTGGATTTACAAGTCTCGCTAAGAGGATTCTTGATAAATTGGAATAAAAAAGGGATAAGAATGCGGCAGATATGATATCAGATGTATTACCGGTAAGTATTCAACTCTATCTATCCATACCTTGGTAACTTTTTCAATTACATCTACCCGAACTATTATATACACGTATTACCAGTTTGAGAAGTTGGTGCAGCAGCTCGGGAATCGATGATATCAGAACTAAAATTCCGCAGTTATATTCACTGGATTATCACCGGATAATCCATCCAACCATTCGGGACTTATCATCCAGCTGTACACAACTTCCCGTCAAAAACGTCAGACGCGATATTTTTACAATACTGATAAAATAATTTTAATTACAGCAGATTAAATGAAATAAAACTCCTCGGGGATTTGGGGATTGAAAAATAAAATATTGGTTTTATTATTTGTCGAGATACTGCAGCAGGAGTTTAACGATTGATCCGAGAATTTCATGGCGCACATTAAGAGGTTATTTTTCTGCAGTTTATTGGAAGCGCCAGAAGTAGTTACTGGCTGGCAAAGAGACCCAATTCCCAACAGTTTCCGTAACCTTTTGCACCTGTGTGTCTCTTTGGATTGATTATTGTAGTTATGGAGGACGTCTGCTGCTAGTGATACGTGCTTCTTGGATTTCCTCATGACGAGGGTCAGATAACTCTGTTTAAACTTTTCGAAAGCTATTTCCCGGATTATTTTATCCAAACAAATGATAACTCTCTATTAAAAATTAAAATCCTCTTTTTAAGTGCTCTTTAATGGAATAAAACTTTAATTTTTTTTTCCAGCAGACAACAAGCTGTGGATTTAAATTAAACCAAAACAACTAAACGGACAAACCAAAGTTTTGGCTGGAAAATAATTGTTCGGTTGAAAAGCAAACATGATTGTTTAAAATAAAAAGGAAAAAGAGGATCGAAAAATATCGGGGAGAATAATAGGGCTGTCAGTTATAAGATAAATAAGTCTGACTGGAGATTCAAAAAGTTTAACGCGTGAAGCAGGGAGTAAAAAGGGTGGATTAAACGAATGCAACGGCAAACAGCCAGATTGGATTCTCCAGTCGATTTACCAGAATATGCAAGTGCACCAGAAATAACTTTACTCTCTTCTCTTCTCTTCACTTTTACACTGTACCTTTTCGAGGGTTTTAAATTCGTTGTTCTGCGACAAGTATTATACCGAGAGCTGAAACAGGAGGGTATCAACCTACCTACGAAGATGAGGAGTATGAAAAAGGAAGAAGAGGATATGGGCTCATGGTATATTCCTTTTTATCCATTTTCTATGGCTCTTTAATCCCATTTATTTCCATCCACTTTCCTAGGGATAAATCATCCTACCTTACACATTTCCAGAACCTTGACCGTCGTCCCGGATTTTCGTATCTGCTTGGACAGACTACCAAATGAGGAAGCTAAATCCTGAAATTTTTTTATCGATTCTCCTTCTTCTTTTTCTTCTTCTTTTTATCTTTTTATTCTCCATAAACTAAACTCCCGTTTAAGAGTCGTTCATGAAAATTCATCAATTTAACTCCTTGCCGGTTCTAATCTTTCATTTGGTATCGCCTCAAGAAATATCGCACCAACATTTACATATTAACTCCCCGTCAACATCGCTTTAATTATCTTATGAATTTAAATTGAGTGTATATAATATAAACCCAGTACAGAAAAACAACCGCCAGCGGACCTTTTTATTGCTGGTGTTAAAAAAAAAAAAAAAGTTTTATACTAGACGTGAAGATTTTATTGATGAGCTAGCAAAGAATAAATTCAAGAGAGGATAAAAACGCTAGGACAAAACATAAAAGAGGAAAAAAAGAAATCTAGTGACATTTGGTCGTGTCGAGCGGTCAAAATTAGCTAATCAGAATTAGGAAGTAGACTAGGGTCTGTGATTGGTACCCATAACCTGAAGACTGGGGGAAATTTTACTTGGATTTTGATAATTTTAGTATTTTGCCATTACATTGGAAATCCCTCGTGACAATATTACCAAATACATTTATTATGTAACGATTAAATATTCCTCCCTCGTGGCAACTTTCCGACTTGGCACTCTAGAAATAATCGATAGACGTGGAGATCTACTTAAAAGATAACCCAAGTGAGAAGAAAAAGGAAGGAGAGGAGAGTTAAGTTAGAGCAATAGCAAACCCAAGAGCTGTATTTAGTGCATAGGGCCGTCGACCCGGCGATTAAGACACCGGGCCAAAGCTAAAGGCACCCTCATTAAGCCAAATCGTTAACGGTCTATTGGCTTATTGAGAGCCCGGGCTCTTATTCGCGTTTGCATCGACGCTCCATTGACAACACAACTTATGCAGACCGTGGCTTCATTGGTTCGTCCCACCGAAAATAAAACGTGACCTCCATTTAAAAAACTCCTCTAAGATTCAGCTTTTAACTCTCATAAATTGATGGGAGCTACAATTTATATTTTATCATTATTAAGCGAATAAGCAGAATTTTGTGTATTTATGTGATAAAATGGGTTTTTATAAATAAATTTGGTATCGGAAAAGTACACATAATTAAGAAATGACCTTGTATCTTGTGAATTATTGACATTTTTAAAGATATAAGCTCATCTTGATGTTACTCTCTTCAGGACCTTTCATTTGAGTACCTACATCAGTTTTTCATATATTTTATATATTTCACAAATACCATATATATATATATATATATATATATATATATATATATACACAGTACTTTCTTAAATATTAATGTTTTTAAACATATAAGCTCAGCATGATGTTACACTCATCGAGACCTTTCATTTGAGTACCCACATGCATTTTGATATATATTTACATATATTTATATATATTATATATATGTATATATGAAAATATAATCAAAAATGCATGTGGGTACTCAAATGAAAGGTCTCGATGAGTGTAACATCATGCTGAGCTTATATGTTTAAAAACATTAATATTTAAGAAAGTACTGTGCAATTTAGCAAAAGTCATTATTCAATAAAGCAAAATTTTATTTATTTATAGTTCACAAGTTTTTTTACATACCTGCAAAGTACGCCAAGATAGCAGTCAAAGCGACGGTGAGGAGGATCAGTGCGACGGAGAAACACTTCCAGGAGCATCTGTGCTGACATCGCTTGTCGATGTGGAACCTCGATGGCGAGTACGGCGAATAGTGAGGCCCCACGGCCGCCCGAACTGGAAAGCTGGGCATCACCAGAGGCTGCCCTTGGGCTCCAGTGGTCCCTGTGCCGTTTCCGGGACCCACCATGCCTCCGAGGGAGCCGACGGTCACCTGCTGCTGTGGAGGCGGGAGTCTGCAATGGAAAAATTGAATTTTGATTAATGATCCTCGGATTTGTTGTAGGTTTATTTTATTGGGGACATTATTAACTGTCGAGATACCGAAGATCTATCGTTATTGCGTATTAAAGGCCGAGGTAAAAAATATTAAGCTCTGGAGTGATGTGTAGGTCGCTTTTTTCGGAATTAAAGAGACAAGATCTGGAAAAAAAGTAAATTTTGGAGTCTCTTATAAATCTTTCAGAGGGTGAGACTTGTATAGTACTTTATACTCTGGTAGTTGTTCAAGGGGTGAAAAAAAAAGAGAATTGTCATACGTATCGGAGCTTAAGGGCACGTCGACCCGTGTCACTAGTTTTATCTTCGTCATTGTCGATATTTATGACTGTCGACATTTTTTTTTCTAATTTTTTACTTTACTCGGGACTGGAGAATTTAACGACCGGGTAAATATAATTATTGTTCGATAATCGGATGAATTCGTGAATAGACAAAGTTGAATTTAGGAACCGCAACTATTTGAGAGATTTTAATAATAGAACGTCATTTAAATTCCATAAATAATATTGGGGAGTGACAGAGTGGTTTTAGCTGGCTTAGAAATACGTGTGTAGAGAAGGTTTATATTATAACAAGCTTTGAGGGACGTACAATAGTACATAGCCCCCATACTTTATTTTTTTTTTCTCCTAATAATTTAATTGTCCTGCAATCTGTTATTTTTTTTTCTTTGTTGGATTACTCAATATTTTTTTCAAGTGGAGACATTTGCTGACATACCAGCTTTTTTTTTTATTAATTTATTTATTGTTAAACTTTGAATTCAACTATTGATTAATTGATGATATTAAAGTTAGCCGACATTAAACAACTTTTGATTTTTTTTAATAATTAAATTAAAACAAAAAAATATTTTTTAAAAATTCCACTGACAATTTTTAAAGTTTTTTACAAGTGAAAATTTTTTTTTTAATTTTTTGCAATCATTTTTTCTATAAAAAAAATTCTAAAAATTTTTAAATGTCGGCTAACTTAATTTTCATGTGACAAAAATATAAATATCACAGAATTTAATGTAAAAAGTGTAAAAGTCACAATTTATGATATTTAACAACGAAAATAAGTGATTAGTAGTAAATAACGACTCTATCTTAAAAAATTACAGTTTCAAACAGTAAAAATTGCCGTTTCAATGCATAGTTTATACTATGAGGAGAAGGGGAATCTCTAGGAGAATTTAACATTTGAAACAGTAAAAATTGTCCTCTTAAAATATATATTTTACCAGTCCAAGCAAGTCAATAATTATACTTTGATTTTAAATGAAAATGAAGTTAGCCGACATTAAAAAATTTTTATAAATTTTCTTATTGAAAAAATTTCAATTAAACAATTGAAAAAAAAAATTGTCACATGTAATAACTCGAAAAACTATAAGTGCAATTTTTTATAAATGTCTTTTTAGTTGTAATTTAATTAATAAAAATAAATCAAAAATTTTTAGACGGCTGCTAACTTTAGTGTCATGATTTTTAGCGTTGATTTTAAAATTTATCATTTTACTTTGTAAATATTGACGTTGCTTGTATTAGAAATTTAGTAATTGTATTTTATACTTTTTACATATCATAAGATCATTTTTTAAGTACCAAATGATAAATATCAAAGTCTAAATTATTAATTATTATACATTAACATTTTAGACATTCACATAGCAAATATTACTGTTTGAAATAGTATTTTCTTCTATATAAATAATAAATTGTAGCATTTAAATGATAAATATTAAATAGTGAATAATAATAAAGTTAGCCGACATTTTTTATTTTTCTATTTTTCTTAATTTATTAAATTATAACTAAAAAATATTTTTAAAAAATTGCACTTATAGTTTTTGAAGTTTTTTACAAGTGAAAAATTTTTTTTTATTTTTTTGTAATAATTTTTTCAATAAAAAAATATTCTAAAAATTTTTAAATGTCGGCTAACTTAATTTTCATGAATAGTGATTATTAAAATCACGATTTTACTGTTTGAAATGGTAATTTTTTATCATTACTCATTATAAATCGACTTATTTATTACAGTTTACTTTTTTTCCTGAGAAAAAAATTTTATTTTGATAAAAAAATGGTGAAGAACTAATGGGGTATTTTTTTAAAGGATCGGGTAGTGAAACAAACAAGTAAATAAAGAGAGTTTAATTTAATAAAAATGTAACGCGTCATTAGTTTTAAAGAAGGGAATTATTAGAGAGTGTAGCGATAAAAAATGTAAAATGTTTTTTTATTAAAAAAAATATACTATCGTACAGTTGATTAAGTACAAGCCAATATCTTTTTTATGAGTAAAAAAAATTTGGAACGTGTTTCTGGCAGAGCTCCGAATGGCTCAACGTTAAAAGAGACAAAGGACAGAGAGATGAAATGATGCGACAAATAACCTTTTTTTTGTCAAACTTGATATCATTAACTTGGAAATATATAAAAACGGGTGAGAATTAATTTAGCAAAGCGATTGAGGTTAAGACTGGGTATAGGGCGCTGCTGTATAGTATAGTAGTATTTGTTATTTGTAGTATATACCGCTAGTGGGACTGTGACTATAATAGTAATAGCCTGACGGTTTGAAAAAGTTTAATGGCGCAATAATAGAAGCATTTCTTCCTTTCTTTCTTTTCCGTTTACTTTTTTTTTTATTTTTTTATTTTATGTATTTTTTTTCTTTATATTTTTTAGTACACTGGAAGACGGCCAGTTCTCCTATCACCTATCGTTTATATTGAGACAAAAGAAATTGCCCGTTTATATTTTGATCCCCGTACATTCAACCAAGATCAATATTACGTATATTTATTTCATAAACCCTGATACGTGCTCCAGCAAGTTAATTTTGGCTCTCAAAATCTAATAGATGTTTAATTAAAATATCTTTTTCTATTTTTTTTTTTTTCTTAAACTTTTCCGCATTGTTTTACTCTCCAGATATTTTTCTGATGTATAAATTATTTTTTATTTTATAGCAACATTAATAATTCATGTGCGGTTAAAACTGCAGTGCGTGTAGTGATAAAAATATGCATGAGAGAAAATAACGACGGGCGAAAAAAAATTTTAACAAAAGCTCTACTCTATCCTGGTAGATATGGTATATATATACGTCTCTATATAATAAATATGGATATACATAGTTACATAACTATATTTATGGAGTACTGTTGATATACCATGGATGATGGGTACGCGTCGATTGCATCAATGTATAACACCGATTTACATTAATACGCGCCGGACCATACAATCACTGTCTACATGATACTTTTTGTCCTCTTTATTTTGGTAAGCTCGTTATTGTAGTTATTTTATAATAAATAACATTCTTTTTTTATTCTGTATTATTTTACGGGATTTAGATTATTTTTGTGAATAGAATAAATATTTTATAAACAAAAAATTTTTAAGTCACTAATTAAAGAGATATATCAATTATCTACATTATTAAGAAAATCTCTCTAGATACATTATTACGAAATGACATTGTATCTTGTGAACTATTGACATTTTTAAAGATATAAGCTCATTTTAATGTTACACTCATTGAGACCTTTCATTTGAGTACTCACATCAATAATTCATATATTTTATATATTTCACAAATACCATATACATAAAATATATAAAAATTGCCATGTGGATACTTAAATGAAAGGTCTCAATTAGAGTAACATCATCATGAGCTTATTTCTTTAAAAATGTCAATAATTAATCAATGACCTTGTATCTTGTCAACTATTGACATTTTTAAAGATATAAGCTCATTTTAATGTTACACTCATCAAGTGCTTTCATTTGAGTACCCACATGCATTTTTATATATTTTTCATATATATATATGTGACGAGTGTAACATCGGGATGAGCTTATATCCTTGAAAATGTCAATATTAATTAAGAAATGACATTGTATCTTGTCAACTATTGACATTTTTAAAGACATAAGCTCACCCCGACATTACACTCATCGAGATCTTTCATTTGAGTACCCACATGCATTTT
>CAJNRD030001117.1:620900-682064 GCA_905319865.3 Cotesia congregata | reverse complement strand
TATATATATTATATATATGTATATATGAAAAATATATCAAAATGCATGTGGGTACTCAAATGAAAGCTCTTGATGAGTGTAACATCGAGATGAGTTTATATCTTTAAAAACGTCAATAGTTAAAAAAGTACAGTGCAATTTAATAAAAGTCATTATTTTATAAAGCAAAATTTTATTTTTTTGTAGTTCACAAGTCACATAGTGACAGCAAGGTTGCTAGTTATATATATATAATTAAATATTATAAAAATTGTATTTTATTTTCTATTACAAAAGACTTAAAAAAAGGACTAGTGACTCATATGGTGGTCATTAAATCCTCATCCTTAGTACAGTTACTCATTCTTAGATACAATAGGCGTGGTTATAAACATTTAGCAGTGGCAATATGACAAATAGACCAAAAGACATTTAGATATAGATCTCAGACCTCAGATCTTACATCTCATATTTAATTCTCGAGTTTATAATAGTCGACACTGCTTATATTACGCTTAGCTTCTTTACAATGTTGAATAGCGCATAAACTCCTGCTCCTAATTACAATTTCAATAAAGATCCCGAGATATGATAGATTATTTAGACTTATCTTTGTAATAGTGCTGAGTCAAAAGTCAAACACAATAATAAAATACAAATAGAACCATTATGTGTTATTATGGTTAAACCCTCAAGGAGTGCCAGGTAACCAGACACTCTTTCAGGAAATTACAATATCAGTGGACCAAAAAATTTTTTAAAATATAATTTTGCTTCATTATACAGAATAATTTTTTTATTTATTTTTAATGACGAAAATTTTTTTTTTTATTTTCTTGATACATAAAACCAATTTTCTGGTATTAAAAAAAAATATTCAAATGTATCAATTATACCATGATTGAAAGTTTGTATAATGACTTTATTTTGTCTAGACACCCCGTGGAGGCCCGCCCTCTTATTTACAAATTCGAAGAGCGAGCAGGGCACAGCATGGGGCGACCAATTCTTTTTCGTTACTATTATACTTCGTCCGAGGAAATAAAATAAAAATACTGAAAAATTAGCTCTTCAATAGATTCAAATAAATAATGTGACTCAACACGTGTGTAGTTTCAGAGTGTTATTCACAGAATTTCAAATTAGGACCAGACCTCTGGCTATAATTTTGCATAAATATATATTCATTTTTTTTTTATTTATCTATTTGAAAAAAATTAATTTATATTTATTTTAATAAATTAAAATTTTGGTTTATTAAATAATGAATCTTGTTAAATTGCACTGTACTTTTTTAAATATTGACGTTTTTAAAGATATAAGCTCATCCTGATGTTACACTCATCAAGACCTTTCATTTGAGTACCCACATGCATTTTCATATATTTTTCATATATACATATATATAAATATATAAATATATCAAAAATTGATGTGGGTACTCAAATGAAAGGTCTTGATGTGTGTAACATCAGGATGAGCTTATATCTTTAAAAATATCAATAGTTCACGAGATATAAGGTCATTTCTTAATTATTGACATTTTTAAAGATATAAGCTCATCTTGATATTACACTCATTGAGACCTTTCATTCAAGTACCCACATGGCAATTTTTATATATTTTATATATATATATATGGTATTTGTGAAATGTATAAATATATAAAATATATGAAAAATTGATGTGGGTACTCAAATGAAAGGTCTTGATGAGTGTAACATAGTAATGAGCTTATATCTTTAAAAATGTCAATAGTTTACGAGATACAAGGTCATTTCTTAATTATTATTCTCTTGATAATATAGATTATAAAAGAAGCAACAATTATTATTATTAAGACTAATAAAATTTATTTAAAAAAAAATATCTTTGAAATAGAATTCAGTATTAGACTGCAGTTGTAAAAAAAAAAAAAAAAAAAACTCAACGGATAATAAATTAGTGAACAAACAATTAAACAAAAAAAAAAAATGAATAAAACCGGTAATAAACAGCGCAAGTTGGCAATCCATCAGTAACTGTAGGCGAGAGAGTAATAAATCAGTGTAACCCCTACTACATAAACAACGGGTGTTGTATTGGACGCTGTGCCACTTGGTATTATACATAACATACATACATAGAAGAGTGGATGCTGGATGCTGGATGCTAGATGCTTGATGGTGGATCCAGGTTCACGTGTCGGTAACTGCAACTCGAGATACAAAGCCACCCAGTATGCAGTGCGCAGTAATATACGGCAATACAGAAATCGAGAAATACGAGAAGGCTTTTTCGAAAGCTACTACATGCTCGTTAGTTTCAGCACACATCTACCCAACAATAACACCCATTGTTATGCCGCTCGTCTCAGATTCTTCCCGTTTAGTTTTGAATTTTAGCTCTAGTTTGAGGTTTTATAATCAAAATCACCGGTGAAATAAAACGCGCCCGAGCTCCTGCCTTTATATTAGTTTGTAATATAAATTTCTAACAAATTCGGTGGGAGTGAAATACACAATAATAGCTTCTTTGTCGTTGGTACTGTACAGTCAACAGAGACTCTATCAAATAGTTATAAATTTGTACTTATGTTCTCTGTGTTATATTGTACTGTGTCGCTTTTTTAGGCACAAAATACATTAACATGGGGGCCAACAATTTTATATTTATATATACGATACGATTTTCCTATTACATGTATAACACAAATGTCTACAGATGTCTACTCACCCGATAAATTTTTTATGCCTTCAAGTGTGTTCAATAATTCAGAGTTTATACTTTGTATATATATATATATATATATATATATATATAGACGGCATATATTTATGAGAAACGCATTACTTATACACTTTAAAAGCAGTTACAGCCCTCAATAAGATGTTTGTTGGGTGGAAATTATTTTTAAAATATAAATAATAAAGTATTTTATGGGAAAAAAATTACAGTTGTATTTTTGTTAGGTCTATTTAATAAGATTTTATTACCAAATATTTAGTAATAAGTACTAAATAATTTATTAAAGCCCATTGCCACCAAATAATATTTAATATTAACAAATGATTTATTGCTTCGCAATAAATCGTTTATTAATATCAAAGAAATTAATTTTTTAACTAATTTTAGCGTGGAGCCTACCTTTTTAACTTAAAATAAATTAAAATAAATAATTTTAAGGAAAAATATAAGGTATTATAAAGAAAATAATCTCATTGAATTATATTTTTTTGTTTGAGACATTTATAAAATTTAAAATTAAGTTTTTAACATATCGATAATAGACTAATTGAACAAATTTAAATTAAACTCTACTGAGAAAAGACATAAATATAGAAGACATTTATTGGGAGTGTGTGTTTTCAAAGGGAAGATAAATCTTACAAAATCGAGCTGAATAAAATAATCTAAGTCAGTGAATAGGTTATGTATGACATAAACATTGGAATTAAAGCAGAGCCATCTACCGACAATACTTATCAAATAAATATTTAATCCCTGTTACTAAATATTATTTGGTGGAAATAAATATTTATTTTCATGTAATAAGGCTTTGTTGTAAGAATGTAAGAAGAAATTATTTATTAAACTGTAACAAATAATATTGATGGGTACAAAATATTTCTCCGAAATATATGAACGAAAATTTTGTTATTAAATCAGTTTAGTACTCCATACTAAATCCTTCTATCTGTGATACTTAGGCGTGTTTTTAAAAAAATTTATTTATTAAAAAAGTAAAACCCTTTTTACTATCCCGTGTATATTAAAACGAAGAGATAGGACTAAAGTTTTTAATTTAAACTGAAGTCAGTTATGAAAACTTCGGAAATTCATTATTTCTGCATTGAAATCCAATAAACGGCAAACGAATTACTGGAAAAAACTTTAAAAAAATCAAGCTCGAAGGTTAATGGAAAAGTTTATAAGATAATTAACCTAAAAAGAATTTTAAATTTTCTTACCAAAGTTTAAAAACCGTTCGAAAATCTTTTAAGTAGATTATAAATAAATAAAAAGCAAAAAAAATTTTTCCGACTCTCAATACAATAATTTAGCTCCATTAGGGAAATGAAATTCAAACAAATATTCCATCGAAAATGTGGAAAATGAACAACTATATTATTCACCGATTCTGAAGCATAAATTTGTCGATAATAGTTCCATTACTAAAATTAAGTTTACCAAAAATTTAGAACGGTAAAGTAAAAAATATTTTCTTTTTTCTACACGTTGTAAAAATAAAAAGGAAAAAGTAGTATCTTACATGCACTCAGCGGTTTTCAGACACGACTAAAGTTCTCGTATTTTCCGTCCCGGAAATGACGGAAATCCAGAGCCGCAATGTAGAGGTAAAGCTTGTAGACACACATACGCATACAGTAAAAATGTGTGTGTGGGTAAAAAAGCTCCCAGATCCTTAGATGGAAGTTTTAAAAAATTTATCTACTCTCGAAAGTTATACATTTATATTTTAATTCAGCTTGCGTTAAAATAAATACGTCCAAATGACATTTTTCTATGAATGGTTTCTTTCATGACTTTACCAAGTCTTTCTATTAGATTCTTGCATCATAAATGAACGCTCTTGGCATTCCACAATCCTCAATATACATATGTGACAGCAAAAGTAGCGACTGACCGCACAGCACACCCAGCTGGCAATTAATTTTAAAAATGTGTTTAAATTTATATTTATATTTGTACTCCGAGTGTCCGCTGGTCGAAAAATAATATTTATTGTCAGGAGAGATGTGAGCCCGATTAGTTATAACATACATCAGTGGCACTCGAAAAAATAAAAACATATCGCGTTTATTCATTTTATTTTCTTCACCGCAATACCGCTTGTCCGAGACAATTAATAAACTTTCACATAAACATTTCAGTTTAATTGTTCGTGACGTTTAACATATAATCGCCGTAAATGTCTTTTTACTTATTTTTAAACTTATCTTATCAGTTTTTAACTTTTTTTATTTCAACATTGACATAATCTATTACTTTAGCGGTTTTTCTAAAAAAAAAAACAACGCGGATTGACCCTTAAAAACACCCAAAATTACTTAGCCAGTGTTTATAACTCCAAAAATAATTTCTAACAACCATAATAAGCTTTTACGCATTGAAAAATCACTTTAAAAGACTTTTTAGCCTTCCACATGCGAGAGAGCCGCGAGCGGTAGCCACCTGGCGGCCAACTTGAGAACTAAACTCCCGTAAAGGACTCATATGCACAAAATTATGGTTTTAAATTTTTTTTACGGCTCTAAAGCTTGGGCTTAGTGGTTTTTTCGGCGAAAAAAATGAAATACACTCTAAGTATAATAATTGAGCTTTGATTAAAAAAATAACAACGCGCATTACTCTAAAAAACACCCAAAATTACCTAACCATTGTTTAGAACTCCGAAAATAGTGTTTAAGAACTTTAATAAGCTTTTACGCGTTGAAAAAACACTTTAGAAGACTCTTTAGTCTTCCACATGCGAGAGGGCCGCGAGTGGCAGCCACCTGGTGGTAGATTTGAGAACTAAACTCCCGCAAAGGGATCAGAGACACAAAATTACGGTTTTATATTTTTTTATGGCTCTAAAGCTCCGGCTTAGTGGTTTTTTCGGTGAAAAAAATTAAATACACTTGAAATATGATATTTAAGCTTGGATTTAAATAAAATAACGCGTATTGACCCTAAAAAGTGTCCAAAATTATTTAGCCAGTGTTTATAACTCAAAAAATAGTGTATAATAATTATAATAAGCTTTTACGCGTTGAAAAAACACTTTATAAGGCTTTTTAGCCTTCCACATGCGAGAGCGCTGCTAGCGGCAGCCACCTGGCGGTCGATTTGGGAAATAAACGCCAGCCCAGGGCTCAGAGGCATGAAATTGCGGTTTTATATTTTTTTTACGGCTCTGATGCTCCGGCTTAGTGGTATTTTCGGTGAAAAAAATGAAATACACTCGAAATATGATATTTGGGCTCGGATTTAAATCTAGAGAAATTCGTTTTCGAGGGAGAAGACTATTTTCTAGCGCCTTTGTATTATATCTGGCCTTTACTTTTATTTGAGGAGCGAGAAGATGGAAAGGAGATAAAAAGAATGAAAGACGAGATATATATTGTCGAAAGAAAGATCGATTCGTGCGTCCTGTTGAGTTTGCTGAGTGAGATAAAAAGTAAAAAGCTATCCCTGGTGGAAAAAGTGCTCAATGGGAGAATGAAACCAAACACTTGACTTTAAATTTATCAACGTATCTACAAAAAAATTCATTCGGTATTTTGTAATCGTTGATAAATATATTTTAAGTCGAATTATTTTGAAAATAATATAATAATAATAATAATAAATATGGGTATAGAGGAATTTAAAGTGCCAGAATTACTCAGCTGAAGACAAATGGATAAGTCGTGAAGACTTGTTCACGTCAACCGGTCATCTGAATGTCATTATCGCTCATCAGTTGTGCTGGATGTTAATGTCGAGTTTGGTAAATGTGTTAGTAATTGTGTGTGTGTGTGTGTGTGTGTTATGAATATGATGTAGTGTGTTAGGCCTGGTCATAAATTATTTTAACCATGACTAACACATTCGTATGACCGCGCCCGAGAAACATGTCACTCTCAATAAAACTCCCTTTTGACAATATGAATTCTGACGAATCATTAATCAGGAGATGAGTAGAGAGATACCGCTCTGATAATAAATAAATTTAAAACCAAATGTTAGTTAGTATTGATTCGACTCCGGGAATTTTTTTTTTTTGTAAGCACTATTATATGGTTAGTCGAGAGTTTAAACTAGAACAGATTCGTACACTCAAGAGTCTAATAGACAAACTTGTAATTACTTTCCAAGGAATTTAAGTTTGTTTTATTTTCTATTGGATTTACAGTCATGTGACCCATTAGATTCTTTTCTAACTAATTAAAATTTTAGTTTAAAGATTTATTTGCTTTTAAATCACTCTTGTGGCCGCGGTCATAAATTTTCACGGATAATTCATAATTTTATGTAATTAAGATCGGGAATTTTTTAGTTTAATAAAAAAAGAATAAATTTTTATCAATTAAAATTTTTTTTCGTCATTTATATTATTAAGAGAATAAGCTAAATTTAGTGGTCAGTGTATTTTGTATTATAAAATGGGTTTTAATGGTTAAATTTGGTACATAATTAAGAAATGACCTTGTATCTTGTGAACTATTGACATTTTTAAAGACATAAGCTCATCCCGATGTTACACTCATCAAGACCTTTCATTTGAATACCCACATCAATTTTTCATATATTTTATATATTTATATATTTCACAAATATCATATATATAAAATATATAAAAATTGCCATGTGGGTACTCAAATGGAAGGTCTCGATGAGTGTAACATCGGGATGAGCTTATATCTTTAAAAATGTCAATAATTAATAAATGACCTAGTATCTGCTGAACTATTGACATTTTTAAAGATGTAAGCTCATCCTGAAGTTACACTCATCAAGATCTTTCATTTGAGTACCCACATCAATTTTTCATATATTTTATATATTTATATATATATATGTATATATGAAAAATATATGAAAATGCATGTGGGTACTCAAATGAAAGCTCTTGATGATTGTAACATCAGGATGAGCTTATATCTTTAAAAATGTCAATAGTTAAAAAAGTGCAGTGCGATTTAACAAAAGTCATTATTTAATAAAGCAAAATTTTATTTATTTATAGTGACTGCAAGGTTGCTAGTTTTATTTTAAAAATTTTCGGCTAGAATAAATAAAAATATATATAAGCTGTAGTAATTGAATAAATTTGTTTGTTATCAAAAAATAAGGTGTTGAAATTTGAAATATAAGTTAAATCAGCGGCCCGAGGGAGGTAACTATCAAAATTCATTAATGTTGATGAGGGAAAACGAAATTTAATAGACGCCGACAAAAAGCTCGAGCGTATTCTCCCGAGACAGTAATTCAGAATATCGCCGTCGTTACACCCCTCGTTATCCTAATATCCTAATATTATTGCCGGGGACACTTCTTAGCCCTCTTCTGCATTTATTGTTTTCGAATCACGCTTCTCCGTACAATAATTTTTTATCTCGAGGCACCAGTCCCCTCTACATACAATTACTAAGGACCAAAATTGAGCGACACCCTTCTAATGCCGACAAATCATAAATCATTTATATTTTTATATATTTGAGAATTAATTACCTGTCAGCAAATCAGTTTATTAAACAAGTTCCGCTTATTTATCGTTAATTATTCTTTCTGATGGTAATTAGTCCGCATAAATTGATAGATTGGCTGATAAAAGTCTAGCCAAAGTCCAGTGGCCTGTACAAAAGCTTAATGACTATTTAAATTAATCTTTATTGGATAAAGTGGATCCGAAGGGACAACTCCAATCATCCTCATTATTTTAATAATCATTATTATAATAATTTAAATGTTTCTTTTTTTTTTTCATTCACTTTCATTTAATTCGCTAAAAGCTTTCACTTAAATAATTATTTTAAAGCAGAAATATCAATATTAAAAATTCTTTGTTTATATTTTTAAAAACTAGATACTTCGAACAATAATCCCAAATTTTTTCATTTAAAAATAATTATTTTAACTAATTCTTTTCTACGCCCCCAATTAAAAGCATTTTATTCCACAATAATATCAAAAATTTTCAAAATTACTTATTAAATAATTTTTTTCTCCAAAACTACTAAATATTTTAATTCTTCGTTTGAATTTTAAGAATCTAGATACATTGAAGAATATTCCCAAATTTTTTCATAAAAAAATAATTATTCCTTCAACTTCTTTCTTACACCCCCAATTAAAACTATTTCATTTCACAATAATATCACAAATTTTAAAAATTACATATTAAAGAATTATTATCTCCGAAAGTACTAAATATTTTAATTCTTCGTTTGGATTTTAAGAATCTAGATACATTGAAGAATATTCCCAAATTTTTTCATAAAAAAATAATCATTTCCTCAACTTCTTTCCTACGCCCCCATAAAAAACATGTTTAATAAATAAATAAAACTAGAAACATTTAAAGTTAAGCAGGTGATAAAAAAAAAGCGTAGTACTGATAAAATTTGATAGTCTATTAAGTCTGTGGATAGGAAAACCGCCTATTGGATTTGGTAGTTATGTTTTTATTTAATATTCTCTTATTATGGTAAAGGTAATATTAGCTCTGGCGTCCATCCAGAAGTTTACTGTTAATATATACTCTGAATACGGCGCTCTGTGCTTTACTACTTTAAGTTAATAATATACTGCGCTCTGTCTATATACATTCTAATACTATACACATCGCGTATAGTAGCTATACACTGTACGTATATATATTTTATCTTTACCTTATCTCCCAGGAGATTACCAAGCCATAGAAAACAAATTAGCTAATGTCTCAAGTAATTTCTTTCTCATTTTTAAAAAGTTCATCTTGTTTGACGTGTAATAAAAAAGTTTTCACTATCATTTTAACTCGGGTCATTGATCTTAATCGCATTTATCATTATTTTGTGAGTTCCTTTTGGCGGGTGTGGGTTTTCATTAGCTCAAAGACAGAAATGCATTAGCTGAGAGCCAAAGCTGATGAATGCGATATTTAATGGTAGGAATGCACATTGGTTTCCTGGCCAGAAATATGTAAACCAAGGGCGAGCATTCGACTACAGTTATAGTTGTATAACCATAACTATAGTACATAGGTACTATACAGAGTGTACTATTGAATATGAGCTTTATTTAAAAGGGAATGCTGCTGTACAAACACCGAGGTGCAGTAGTTTCCCCAAGCAAATGCATTTGGATATGGCGCTAAATTAAATTTTATCCATTTCCCGGTTGTAATTTTCACAGGCGCTATTTTTATGAATACTTTATTGGGTTCAGATTAAATGGATTATGACTGAATGCTTTTACATGATTTTATAGGAGTAAATCAACTTTTCTGCTTGGCTTATTTTTAGTTATTTATTGGCTGGAAAAATTTTTATCTCACTATAAATGAATAAAATTTTGCTTTATTGAATAATGACTTTTGTTAAATTACTCTGTACTTTTTTAATTATTGACGTTTTTAAATATATAACCTCATCCTGATGATACACTCATCAAGAGCTTTCATTTGAGTACCCACTTGCATTTTTGATATATTTTTCATATATATATACATATATATAAATATATAAAATATATGAAAAATTGATATGGGTACTCAAATGAAAGGTCTCGATGAGTGTAACATCAGAATGAGCTTATATCTTTAAAAATGTTAATAGTTGAGATAAAAGGTCATTTCTTAATTATTGACATTGACATTTTTAAAGATATAAGCTCATCTCGATGTTACACTCATCAAGAGCTTTCATTTGAGTACCCACATGCATTTTCATATATTTTTCATATATACATATATATAATATATGTATAAAATATGTGAAAAATTGATATGGGTACTCAAATGAAAGGTGTTGATGAGTGTAACATCAGAATGAGCTTATATCTTTAAAAATGTCAATAGTTGACAAGATACAACGTCATTTCTTAATTATTGACATTTTTAGAGATATAAGCTCATCATGATGTTACACTCATCGAAACCTTTCATTTGAGTACCCACATGCATTTTCATATATACATATATATAATATATATAAATATATGAAAAATTGATATGGGTACTCAAGTGAAAGGTTTCGATGAGTGTAATGTAGGAGTGAGCTTATATCTTTAAAAATGTCAATAGTTGACAAGATACAACGTCATTTCTTAATTATTGACATTTTCAAAGATATAAGCTCATCATAATGTTGCACTCATCAAGATCTTTCATTTAAATACCCACATGGCAATTTTTATATATTTTATATATATGGTATTTGTGAAATATATAAATATATAAAATATATGAAAAATTGATGTGGGTATTCAAATGAAAGGTCTTGATGAGTATAACATCAGGGTGAGCTTATACCTTTAAAAATGTCATTAGTTCACAAGATATAAGGCCATTTCTTAATTATGTATCTAATAAAGCAAAATTTTATTTATTAGCTAGTTATATAATAAATTATTACAATTAAAATTAAATGAAAAATTTTTCTTAAACTATTGAAAAAAATTTTTTAAATCACAGCCAATAAATCTCGATCAAAAAAGAAAAAGCACGGGACAGTTTATCGCATTGATATCTTGGAGCGCACCTGGTCTGCTACAAAAACTCGAAATAGCAAAAAAGATCGGAATATGAGTGTGAGTAAGAAATACGAAAAGTAGCGAAGCTGGTGAAGAAAGCAGTAAAGTAGCCTTTAAAAAAATACACCAATAAGGTTTTTATTTTGATACCCTGGTGCTGGCAGTGGCACTACACCAGTAACTGGTAGCTGGTACTCAGGAAAAGCTCAACACCAAGGGATGAATAAAGTATCCGGGGATTTAGTCTTGTACTCTCTCGGCACGAATTACCTATCGACTTTTTTGCTCCACCCTCGCTCGGCCCTTCGCTTGCCGGATGGTTTTTCTAACCCCTTAGATCCAGTCCGCCCTCCAGTACACTCTGCAGAACGGTGTTACCAAGTGAGGGGATGCGCTATCACAGATCGCAGATCGCACTACTGACACATCATCGCGTATAGTACGTCCCTCACACTCTGGGCTCTAGGTCGTAGGTTGTAGGTTCAACTCTGTTGTACTATTCAGCTATTCAGCCCCGGATACTCTAACCCGTGTACCTTGTAGTGATGAAAGACCCACCTACTAACTACTAACTACCTACTCTTCACTACTAACCCAAGTATCATCGATTATTCTTTTAACTTAACCCCTTTTCCCTTTTCCCTCATCAATTAACTTCAAACCTATTCATATCCCGTCTCAATGCTCTTATATTACTTAATACACACTCATTTTTATTCATCAGAAATAAAAAAATATTGCATTATGCTCTTTATTCTATACACTAGTTTTTAATCCTTGAGAAATTTTTTTTATTCATTTGCAAAAGTAAAAACAACTTCGATTATTAGTTTTATTTTAGAGACAAGCTGTTGAAAATTTCATAGAATTTATAACTTGTAAAATAATTGATACTTTTTAAAACATTTCAATTTTAGAAATTAAATATTTATATCACTTTAAAATTATTTAAATAAAAATATTAAGATTTAAAATTTAAGAATAATATTTTTTAAAATAGAATCTAGATTATTTCTAGATAAATAATTAAAAAATTACCTTATATCTTGTGAAGTAATGTAAAATGACATTTTTAAAGATATAAGCTCATCATGATGTTACACTCATCGAGAGCTTTCATTTGAGTACTCACATCAATTTTTCATATATTTTATATATATATGGTATTTGTGAAATATATAAATATATAAAATATATGAAAAATTGATGTGGGTATTCAAATGAAAGGTCTTGATGAGTGTAACATCGGGATGAGCTTATATCTTTAAAAATGTCAATATTTCACGAGATACAAGGTCATTTCTTAATTACGTATCTAGAGATAGAGAATTTTTGCTTATTATTTTAATAATATAGATATTGAAATAAAATTTTTAGAAATTCCGATTAAAAACCTCAACAAATTTGCCCTGAGGCTCACAAGTCGTAAACCTTCGTGATATAAACAAAGTTGGGTCTGGAGAGAGGGTTTACTTGAAGTTAAAGTTAAATCTCAAATAAAAGTAGTTAAATTAGTGTTAATACACGGAATAATAATCAAAAGTTTAAATATTATTTTATGGAGACTTGTTTGATAATATCACCGGGTTTATTAGAGTCTAAAGACATTAATGCCGCGATGATGAGCATTCGCCCGGCTGCTCCTTTCATCCAGATTCACCATCAGGTTCCTCGTTTATCCACCGCATTATCTATTTATAACCGTTACGTTGAATATATACCAAAGCAAACTACTCCTATGCCTTCCCTCCTCTTTCTCTTTCAACACACAACACACTATACATTTAGTTAATAATATCAGAGTATAATTATTTGCCAAAATTATTATAATTTTCAAGACATAACATTATATTTTTTTCATTTATCAAAAATAATTCATTAAAAAACTATTAAGAAGAAGAAAGACAGATTGAAGTAATTTGTCAAGAAGGAATAAAGTGACACTTTATTTTTCTGTACCTATCATTAGTCACCTACTGCGAAAAATTATTAGTATGATTTCAAAGAGCAAATCAATTTGTACGGGATTAATTGTTTGATCTGACAAAAGTCAAAATAATTTATTATAAAAATTCCGTGTCATGATGAATATTCATCAACGTACTAGCAATACTAGCCTAGTATATAGAAGCTAAATCAATTATTTGTCACGGTAAATTATAAATAAATTGCGGGTGAGCAAACAAACAGATTTATTGGTAAAAAATTTTAAATTAGGCGTGAAGTTTTATGGACGTAAATAAAAAAAAAAAAAAAAATAAAAAAAAATTGCTCTAAATTTTTAAATCTACATTCTGGATAAAATATTGTGGCTAAAAAAATTAACTGAGACATTTTTAGTATCGAATTCTTGACAAAAAAAATTCCTATCGATTTTATCTGTTATAAAAAAATTAATTAAAGCTCTATAATTTATTCAAAAATTTAATTTAAAATGTATTTTCTTAAATATTGACATTTTTAAAGATATAAGCTCATCCCGATGTTACACTCATCAAGAGCTTTCATTTGAGTACCCACATGCATTTTTGATATATTTTCCATATATACATATATATAATATATATATAAAAATATGAAATATATGAAAAATTGATGTGGGTACTCATATGAAAGGTTTTGATGAGTGTTACATCGGGATGAGGTTATATCTTTAAAAATGTCAATAGTTCTCAAGATACAAGATAATTTCTTAATTATGTATCTAGAGATAGAGTATTTTCAAATGCATTTTATCATATGACTATCCTGGACACTAAATTTTTCTTATTCTCTTAATAATATAGATTTTATAAATTTTTTCAGTAACCGAATGTCTGTCTTTTACTTTCTTTCTCGGGCTCGGATCTTCTGCTCTTCCTTGAGTACTACACTAGTAGATTCTAGTCTAGTGTAGTCTGTAGTGTAGTCTAGTCTGGTCTAGTGATAGTGGGACGACAACGACAACGACGACGAGAGAAAACCCCCTGGTATTTTACCTTCCCTATCAGCCTACACACGACGAGAGCGCATCCCCTTTCATCCCTGCCGCCATTCCGTCCCGATATTGATCCGACGACGTGGCGTTGCCGCTCGGTTATTACTTTATGCTCTGTACACGCTGTCGCATACGCTGATAATAAAAAAATAAGAAAAAATACTCCAAGAAAAAGAAGAAATGAGCACGTCCACATGCAATACTAATGTATCTGCTACTGCTTGCTGGGATATCTACGTGGGAAAAAAATTATAAATATTCTCGCGGAACTCAAGCGACTCTACGCACGCGCATCTGCAAGAGAATTTAATTTTTTAATTTATTGAGTATTTAATGTCAAAGATATAATAATAATTATTATTGCATTTAAATATTTCAATTTTGCCAAAAAATTTAAATAAAATTTTTTTTTGGCAATTTTTTTGATCAAAAAAATTATTTTTAATAATTTAATTAAATTTTATTTAACTCAAAATTTTTAGTTTAAATTTTGATAATTAAAATTTTTTTCTCTTTAATAAACTTAATTTTTAATGACTAGAATTTCACGATTTACACTCGAGTTTTTCGTATTTAAAAATTAATTTAAACGCTTCCGCTTTTGTTTTCCAGCGTGCATACAAAATAAAAGCTGCGTTAGCGAAGAGACGTTGACACATTCATTTATTTATTCTTATCCTATAATAAAACATGGTAAAAAAATAAAATAAATAATTAAAAATTTCCCACAGAGATAATTTACTATTTAAAGTTATAACGGGGTAGTTTGAATAATAACTGTTTATGGTAATACAATAATAGCAGGCATAACGCGTTGTTATTTAATATTTATACCCGTCCGTCACTTATGTCTGCTCATTTGAGATGTACATCCGTGAGCACAGCTACTATAACACAGTGAACATAGTGAACATAGTCGGCGATACCTCCTCCTTACCTCAGGCTTGTTCAGCTACTTCCTCAGGTCTAATAGCATGTACGACACATTCATCGGTATTTATAATCCCTAAAGTGCCCGCTATCATGCCTCAACGCTCGACTAGTCTCAGGGTAAAGGTATAGAAGCCCCGCGATACGTATTATATCGAACATGACAACACATGCAACCTCTCTGATACTTCATATCATGCCACCTTTGCCTTTTACTTATACTTATATCCCGACAATTTAGCTTATTAATTCATCAGTGTTATACTGTTATCTATAATAGCACACTACAGACTTCAGATGACTTGACAACTCACAGGTGGCTTCTGTCATCGTGAAACATACTACAAACTTCCGGTATTTCTTTTGTAAAAGTTCGATTGTTCATGCAACTTATTTCTTCGGTAATTTTTAATCTATGTAGTTGAGAAATTACCTTTTATCTTGTGAAATATTGTAATTTTTAAAGATATAAGCTCATTCTGATGTTACACTCATTTAGACCTTTCATTTGAGTATCCACATCAATTTTTCATATATTTTATATATTTATATATATTATATATACGTATGTATGAGAAATATATAAAAAAATTCTTGTGGGTACTCAAATAAAAGGTCTCGATAAGTGTAACGTCATGATGAGCTTAAATCTTTAAAAATGTCAATAATTAAGCAATGATCTTGTATCTTGTCAAATATTGACATTTTTAAAGATATAAGCTCATTTTGATGTTACACTCATTGAGACCTTTCATTTGAGTACCCACATCAGTTTTTCATATATTTTATATATTTATATATATTATACATATGTATATATGAAAAATATATAAAAATCGCCATGTGGGTACTCAAATGAAAGGTCTTGATGAGTGTATCATCAGGATGAGCTTATATCTTTAAAAACGTCAATATTTAATAAAGTACAGTCCAATGTAACGAGAGTCATTATTTAATAAAGCACATAGTGACTGCAATGTTGCTAGTAATTTATTATTTATTAATAAATAATTTGTACTGATAAAAAAAAAGAATAATTCTTGAGTAAAACTTTCTAAATTTTTATAAAAAAAATTATTTTAACAAATAAAAAATAATAAAACTTAAAAAAATGAACTTGTAGGTGGAATATTTATTTCCTGAATGAACAAAACTTTTTTTTTGCCAGTAAAGAGAATCCAAAATGGTTGTAAAGTAGAGGAAAACAATGGAAGTAAACATAAATTAATCAAGGGAAATCCCTTAGCAGTAGTAATTTAGCATAAAGTGAAGGCATGTCTTAATAAATGAGAGCACAGCTCGCTGGTGAAGGCATGTCTTGATGATGATATGAGAGTTGCACGTACATGGAGTACATATGTACAAAGGGTTGGCTGACTAGCTGGCGCCGAGTTAGAATTCGCGATCAACCAGCAACCCTGCCGACTACCGACCATGCATCACCCTGTCTCGCCAAACTATAACCTATCCCAAAATCTCAGCCTCTGTTCTGCTCCTCTCTCTCTCTCTCTCTCTCTCTCTCTTGCTCTCTTTCGCTGCCTCCACCCTCTTTATCTCAATTTATGTATATATATATATATTTGTACTTTTACCCACTCTGCATATATATGTCTAGGTATACCAAACCGACTCATTCCTCGTTTCCACTTCGTATCCGTTTGTTCCGCTTTGCGCATCCGGTACCACAGTTGTGACTTCTCTTGGATACTGCATGTACATTAATATATACATATATGTTGTCAAATATTTTGTCTCTCGTTTTGTTTCTATTTCTCTTTCCGTTTCTATTTCAACTTGTATTTAGTTTGAAATTATTTAAAATAATAACAATAATTATAAATAAATGCTGGTGGGTAATTGAAAAATCTGAAAGGTTTTATCCAAAAGTCACTTATATGAAAAGTAATTATAGATATGAATAAATGAAAAATTTTCTATTATAATTTCAATCAACTGCTGGAGATTATACCGTCTGGGTTTAAAGCAGGAGTAGAGGTAGAGAGAAAAAAATATAAAGAGAGAAAGAAAAAAATAGTGAAAAAGTTTTGACAGAACGAGAGACGTAAATTTTGAACGAGTTTAATCCGCGATCACGTCCCATCTCCTGCTCCTGGAAAGAGACTGGACCAGTTAAGGACGCGGACAATTGATAGGTAGTCACGACGAGGTTGACCTCAAGGGACACCCGTTTTAACACTGGCCAACGCTCCAAGCCCACCTTTATACTTTTATCTCTTTGTTTTTTTCAATTGCTGTCTTTTCTTATATTTTACACGATTTTCTCGGGAAAATAATCTTTAGAAATATTTTTATATATGGCCATATATTTTCTGATATTTTTTATTAATTTTACTCGAGCCAATGTCCTAGAAGAGACAAAAAAATTAATATTTACTCTGGAATTAAATATTTTTAAGTTAACTTTCTGGTAGCGAGAATTTTTAGCGACCATGCGCCACCTGTTGGAATTTTTTAAAACTAACTTTTTTAAAAAATTAAATATGGACATTTTAGACTATGCTAAGCCTTATTTTCTTTGAAAATAATCTTCTGACATATTTTTATATATTTTCTGATATTTTTTTATTAATTTTACTGGAGCCAATGTCGTAGAAGAGACAAAAGAAATAATTGTTATTCTAGAACTAAATATTTTAAAATTAACTTTCTGGTAGCGAGAATTTTTAGCGACCATGTGCCACCTGTTGGATTTTTTCAAAACTAACTTTTGTAAAAAATTGTATATGGACATTTTAGACTATATTAAGCCACATATAGCCTTATTTTCTTTGAAAAAAATCTTCTGGAATATTTTTATATATAGTCAGATATTTTCTGATATTTTTTATTAATTTCACTTGAGCTACTGTCGTAGAAGAGACAAAAATATTAATTTTTGTTTTAATATTAAATATTTTTAAGATAACTTTCTGGTAGCGAGAATTTTTAACGACCATGCGCCACCTGTTGGAATTTTTCAAAACTACTTTTTATAAAAAAATTATATATGGACATTTAAGACTATACTAAGCTGTATAAAGCTTCAAATGATAATTTTTCTTTGAAAACAATCTTTTGAAAGAGTTTTAATAACAAAAAGCGTAAGAAGAGAATCTTATTACGGACATAACAAAGAAGATTGGTTCTAAATTACAAAGTCCGTAGCAGACATTGCGTTAAATGGCTCTCAGAGACAGAACAACAATGTCGAATCTCCAGTAATAATATAAAGCGAGCCAGGCGGTCTTAGTCTATCACTAATTTTCTGTTTTCTTTGGTTGACTTTGTGTTATACCTCTGTCTAATGTTAATACTGTTTAATGTTTTCTCAGTAATTAAAATGAAGGGAAAGAAGTAAGAAGTAAGAAACAAGGAGTAAGAAATAAATAAAGGAATAAATTCTCGGTAAAACAAAATGAAAAAGGTATAGTTAATCTGGTAATATAAACAAATAAGCGATTTAACGAGGAAAGCAACCCACGTACGTCAGCCGAGGCGACGAGTAATTTAGCCTTAGGCGAGATTTATTGAGATTCTTTCAGCTCGACTTGGCCGAGGGATGCTCCGATGGCGAAGCTGGGGACAGAAGACAAAAAAACACTAACTAAAATAGAACAAAGACTTGCATTATTTTTTTATTTATTTATTTATTTATTTATTTATTTATTTATCTAAAATCCAATAGATTACTTTTCGAATTAATATTTCCGAGAGTTAGCATCTCATTGGAAAGCTCCAAAGCGAGATTAGACGTCGCACTTAAGCTCCGGGTTTTAGAGTGAATTCACCTTTTTGTTCCGACGGGTTTGGATATGTCTTGGGTATTTTCTTTATATAATTCTCTCCAAGACTCAGCAGCCCCTCGGCCATTCGCTTGAGAATAGAAGGTAAAAGGAGAGACAGAGTCAAAGGATGAAAAAAATATAAATAGGGGAAGGATACTCAGTTTAATGTTCTTTTTTGTCATCGAGAATGCTCATATTTTTTTTATGCCAACTACACTGCAAGGAGTCATAAAAGAGAAGGACTCCATTGTTGTTATTACCATTGTCATTATGAGTGTACGTTGCAAATAATTGGGAGATGGCTTTCTTCAATTTATGGAGAATCGAATTCGAGCCTTGTTGTATAATATATATGTGAGCGTGTAGGGAGGTGTCACACAAGACCCGAATTCAAGAGCATTACTCTATTCCATTTCCATCCTGGTCTTTCTCCGATGGGAAATACTCTTGTCTCCACACTAAATGTGTGTTCGCATTAAATCGCTACGAATATTAAGCTCCCAGTTGCTGTATCATCATTCTATCTTCCATCGCGTTGATGATGCCCGATAATTGCGTAGAATGATCATTCGGCAGCACATCACTGTTTAATTAATGTTATCTAATTATTATTTTTATTTTTATGTGTTGTATAAAGCTACCCCTTTTACTTTTATCCTATTAGTGCACTTCATTTTCTGCCGAGGGCAGATAACCCTTTTATGTGGAGAAATTCCGAGTGAATTTTTAATTTGGCTCCAGGGATTGAGTATTAGAATTGTGAATTATTATTTTGAATTTTATTAGAGTCCTAGGGGAATTTTTTTGTTGGGTTATTTTAATTTTTAAAATTTATTTGCATATTTTTTATAAATGTAGATATTGAAAAAAAATTTATTCAAAAATTTTTTAATCACATAATTTTATTCAATAAATATTTTATTAACTGTTATAATAAAGCTTATTAATTATAAAAAAATTTTTCTATCATTGTTAAAAATTTTTAATAAGAGCAAGATTAATTTTTCTATCCAATATTTTTCTATAAAATAAAAATTTTCAAACCTAAAGCTGTTTTTAAATAATGTAAAGTTTAAAAATAAGGTCAAAGTTTTTTTTTTTTTTAAAAAAAAAAAGTTTAATAAAAGCTACAAAAATTTTTAAAGTTAATTATCAAAACTAATGAAACTAAAACTCTCGACAACAAATTAAAAACCCGACGATGCGACTGAATTCCAAGAATTTCCGGGCATTTGAATTTAGTCGGCCCTCGAAAGCTCTCGCCATGCATAAATATAAAAATAAAAAAAAAGCAAGCTGGATATTAAAAAGTGCCGAATCAAGAAGTTCCGAGAAATAATCCGTAGCTCTTGAATGTAATACATAACATTGGGTTGACGAGGAAATCATCAGGTTCCTCGGAACAGCTAATTGACCCCGATTAAGCTCGACTAATTGGACGGGCTCGTGAGCAGTAAATAAACCACTGCGAAGAGCCACTTGGGAGAGTATTAAAAAAGCAGATGAAAAGCATAAATACTGAGTACAAGTGTATGTAGAGGTATTTGAAATCAATCGGGTCTCAGTGGGTCGGAAACTTTTGTGAACCAAGTGGAGCATACGTAACTAATCCTCGAGGCAAAGCTTCGTGCCGGGAACCAGTTCAAGGGATGCGAGTCTTGCTAAGCGGTTCCGTTCTTATACACATATATATGTATATAGATCTATTACCAAGCATCTCTGGAGTGTACACTGTACAAGTAAACCCATTGGTGGTCAAAGCTCCTTTGCAATATTCTCGCCGATCCGGTATTCGATATATATTATAGAGATTCGGCGAGCTCTCACGGCAAAGTCTATTGCAATCTGACATATTTGTGTATCTTTCATCTCAACAACAACTTCTGTCTCTATTTCAACCGTTTTATGTTATTTACCGTTTTTAAATCTCAGATACAATAGTTTGTTATCGGAAAAATTTTTTTATATAGATAAATGTTATTTTTTATCAAAAAATTTATCAATTATTATTTAATAGGTTAATTTCGTCCTATTTTTTAAAAAAGATTCTGAGTTTAACTATAGCAACCTTGCAGTCACTATGTGCTTTATTAAATAATGACTTTTGTTAAATTGCACTGTACTTTCTTAAATATTGACCATTTTAAAAATATAAGCTCATCCTGATATTATACTCATCAAGAGCTTTCATTTGAGTACCCACATCAATTTTTCATATATTTTATATATATTATATATTATATATTATATATATGTATATATGAAAAATATATGAAAAATGCATATGGGTACTCAAATGAAAGGTCTTGATGAGTGTAACATCAAAATAGATACAAGGTCATTTTTTAATTATTGACATTTTTTAAGATATAAGTTCATCTTGATGCTACACTCATCGAGACCTTTCATTTGAGTACCCATATTCATTTTTGATATATTTTTCATATATACATATATATATAATATATAATATATAATATATATAAATATATAAAAAATTGATGTGGGTACTCAAATGAAAGGTCTTGATGAGTGTAACATCAGAATGAGCTTATATCTGTAAAAATGTCAGTAGTTATATTTCTTTGAAAATTTTTCTTCAATACTTTAGAAGTTATAATTGTTTTAATATAAATTACGCTCTTAAGTTATATAAAATGAAATATTTTTCATGAGTAAAGCTTTTAAAAGCTAGTTGAAATAAAATTCCTTAAAAATTCATGAGTAAAATTGAAAAGTTTTTAAAATTAATGACGAAAAGTTTACACTCGAAGCTCGAAATTGAATTTAAAGCGGGCACGATAATCCGCGTTTTAAATTTCGTCCGATGAAAGCGCTTGATTTGGCGATAAGCCGGAGAAAAATAAAAACCCGATGGAATGTAGCCTGGAGAATAAATACGATATTTCGGATCCTTGAAAGTAACAGTAATAGTAATAGTAATAGTAACTGTTATAGTTATAGTTATAGTAATAGTAACAGTTATAAGGTATGTATTTGAAAATATGATAGCCTGAGAATGGTTGCCGAGATAAGAATTAACGGATGCGTTCTTCCCTTGAGGTTTATGCATATTCATATCTGGGCCCCCTGTTACCGAGAATTACCCTTGCTCAGTCTGTCACACACTCCCGCCGCCCACCCACTACCGCCACCCCGATCGTTCGCGTCGAGGGTGAAAGTGTGCGTTCCTCGAATTCTGAAACGCGAGCCCGGATTATTAACATAAAAGCGACATTGGCCGAGCAGAGAGGTAGATAGATGCTGCGACCGCCGAATTTAACGCTCTCCAGAATAGAAATATATATCTATAACCGCTATTATGTCGCTTACACCCTACCGCGATGATATTTAACAAGGGGAAAATGTATTCACGGAATACAAATTGCTTATAATTATAATCATGCCTTTTTTATTAATCATCGTAAATCATCAGTGACAAACACATTAAAAGTTTCATTTATTTTTTAATCGGTCGCTTATTTGTCTCCAGAAAATACTGTTAAGCTCAAGCTTCAGGATTTAATCTCTAATTATACGTTTAATTGCGAGGAAATAATTATATTTTTTTTAGTAGTTTTCACTTTAAAGACCTTAACATCATTCTTTTTACTAGTGAATTTATCAATTATCTTCAAAAAGAATTTGTTTAACTACCTTTTGTCAAATGACTTACAGATCGATTAATATTTCTATTTTGTTTAGCTAGTTATTTACAAGATGTTAGTTAACTTTTACTCCAAATAAGAAATGGACTTATTTAAATCTCATTACAATTTAATCATAAATTTATTACCAAATATACCTTTTAAATTTATAATATTGTTAGCTTAATTCATTCTTATATAACTTTATAGTTTTTAATTATTGTATTTCATATCTTGCCATTTGGCCTGTGCCTTGGCATTTATTATTATTAAATAAATAAATAAATAAATAAATAAATTATTTTAATAAGCTCGATTAAAAAAATTTTTCAATTCATAATTTTCTGGGTACAAATTTAATTAAATTCAATTTTTTAATTAGTGTCAGTAATGATTTTATTTCTCTAGGTGTTAACTTTATTATTATTCTTAATTTTGATCTTAATTCATGATTTTTCCTCTTTAATTAATTTTTTTTTCAATGTAAACTTTAATTAAAAGGATAAATTATAAACTAAGATTAAAATTTAGAATAATTTATTGTTTTTTAATAATAAAATTCTTGAATCAAGTAAAATTTACTCAAACTAATTTTTTATTTGACAAAAAATGATCAAACTTTTAAAAATAATTTTCTTTATTCAAAATTTTCTTTTCTACACAGAAAAAAAAATGTTCTTGAATCAAGTGTATAATTTTGAAAAATTTTTTCTTGATTTGAGTAAATTTTACTTAATTTAAGAATTTTTCGTCTTAATTTAAGACTTTGAAACTCTTTAAAATTATTTTCTTGGTTCAAGAATTTTTCAGTGCACTGATATTAAAAATTAATTTGATTAAATTAAAGAAGAAAAAGCATAATTTTAAAATAATTTATTTTTTTTTAAGAAAAAAATTCTTGAATGAAATAAAATTCACCAAAATTAATAAATTTTTTATTTATTTCACAAAAAATTGATCAAACTTTTAAAAATAATTTTTTTTTTCAATTTAACTAATAAAATTTACATGATTTTTATCCATAAAAATTTGAAATTTCTTTAATAACACGTCCTAATTATCGTGGCTTATCACCGGCTACTTTCCCCCCAAAAACTCGATCGTAATTAATTCTTTTCGAACCTTTAACAACAAATTAAGCAAGCCTCTTTAAGATGAAGGACGAAACTTACCGTCCATGTCTCCTCGGGAGCGGAGGCGGCACAGGACTATGAAAGTTATCCATCATAGAATAGGGGTCTCTGTCCCCTTTGCGGTCCATATTGATGTTCTCGAGCTGGTCGAGCCTGAGAAGCTCGGCGTCTCTCGGAGAGTGCAACTCGCAGTGCGCGACGTGGAGCAGGGGCCTCAGAGAGGACACGTTCCCGTCATTACACCTCCCCTGGGAGTGATTCTGGGACTGAGTGTTGGTGAGTCCGCGAGGCGGCCCGGGCAAGTGGTCCTCACCATCCGTCGCGCGGTGGTCTTCGCCCCAGACCTCGAATTCGCCCGCCGCCGAGTAGTCCCCGAATCCGCCGTTTCCCTTCACCGTGGTGCCCGTCTTGCCCCCCAGCAAGACCTGGACCGTCGAGAGCACTATCTCCTCCGAGACTACCTTGGAGCGGAGCTTGCGGATTGGAAATATATTCAAGCTTTTCACTTTTATTTTAAGCTTCTCTGGCAATTTTCCCTCATCAATTTTGCTTCACTTTTTTTTCACTAATTTTATTTTAACACTCATAAAATCACTGCAATTTTTATTTATAAATTAATTATCACTAAAGATACAATTTTAATTAACGTCACTTATTTTTTATCAAAAAATTTAATAGTTGTATCACTTTTTACATTTATTTTATTGTTTTTATTTTTTTTTAAGTCTCAAAAAATAATTTTAATTAAAATTAATTTTTTAAATTAATTATTAATTAATTAATCACAACAATTTTACATTTATTTTATTGTTTTTTTATTTTTAAAGTCAAAAAAAAAATAATTTTAAAAATTGAAATAAATTTTTGAAATTAATTATTAATTAATTAGTCACGACAAAATAATTTTTTTAAACATTGAAAATTTATAAAAAAAGTCTGATGTGGATCCAAAAGTTTTTATCGATCTGTCAACGCCAGAAAACTTGCAAACAAATGGAGTTTTTAACTCAGCACTTTATTTTTTAAAATTCCAAAATTATTGTCTGACGATTTTCTGTTTGAGTTACTTTTTTTATTGGACTCAAATTAATCCAAAATAAAAATGATCTTTGAGTAAAGAGCAATTATCGAAAATTAATCTCGATAAGGTGATATATATAAGAGGAGGAGAACAACAATAACTTTTGGGTGATCGGAGAACCCGGAATGTTTAATCTAATTGGGTCAGAAGGGATGCAAATCCGACTAGTATGCCCCGACGTCCACTTACGCCGAACACCACTTTAATTAACACCGGGGAGGTAACACTTGATGATTAAAGGGTTCAATTTTTAAATTTATACTTTTTAAGGGAGGTAACTATTAATTCCTTGTGATTTTTCGTTGTATAAAAGTGGGTATTGTAAAAATTTATACTTTATTTATAATAAATCTCTTGGTGAGTTTAGCACTAACTAGTGAGGTAAGTGTCGAGTCAGACGCGCGTTACATCCACTCGCGGTGACTACGGGGTTTTGACTGGAGGCAGACCGCCGCAACGCCCGGCACAAAGTGACACTGGAGGCTCCCCACTACCAGGAAGAAGCCACGCGTGCGCTTCATGTTTGATACCCAAGCTCATATCATCTATGAAGGGCTGATGAAGTAGGACTACCCCTACTTTTGTGTTTTTTTTTTTTTTTTAGAGTCCTGGGTTGTGTTTTGGTCTAGGAAGTTTTTTGTTTTGGAAAATTTTCAGTTTTTTTATTGAAAGTTTTATTTTTTGGAGTTTTCATAAGGAATTTTTTAAATTACTAGCAACCTTGCAGTCACTTTGTGACTACCGTGAATTGTAAACTTGCATTTAAATAATGACTTTTGTTAAATTGTACTGTACTTTCTTAAATATTCATGGTTTTAAAGATATAAGCTCATTCTGACGTTACACTCATCGAGACCTTTCATTTGAGTACCCACATGCATTTTTCATATATTTTTCATATATACATATATATAAATATATAAAATATATGAAAAATTGATGTGGGTATTTAAATGAAAGGTCTTGAAGAGTGTAACATCAGGATGAGTTTATATCTTTAAAAATGTCAATATTTCACAAGATGCAAGGTCATTTTCTTAATTATTGACATTTTTAAAGATATAAGCTCATCCTGATGTTACACTCATCAAGAGCTTTCATTTGAGTACCCACATGCATTTTTGATATATTTTTCATATATTCATATGTATATATATAATATATATAAATATATAAAATATATGAAAAATTGATGTGGCTACTCAAATGAAAGGTCTTGATGAGTGTAACATCGGGATGAGCTTATATCTTTAAAAATGTCAATAGTTCACAAAATACAGGGTCATTTTTTAATTATATGTATCTAAAGATATTTTTAAATGCACTCTTAATACTTATTATAATAAATTGACTATTCTGGACACAAAATTTTTGTTATTCTCTTAATAATATAGATTATTATTTTTATAATTAAATGCTTATTAATTATTAAATAATTTAATTTTTTACTAAAAAAGCATAAATAAATTATTTTAAAATAAATTAATTTAATAAATTTTTGATTATTGTAAAAATATTCAATACTTTATTTATTTTATTAACGAAATAATAAATTAAAAAAATAAAACTTCACATTTTTTTTTAATTTGATAAAAAATCATCACAATAATTTGTTTGTCTAAAAACTAAAAAAATAATAATAAAAGTTGTCTGTAGATATATAAAGACAATTTAAAAATTAATTCGTCAACAACTTTTAATTATTATGACTCATGATAGCGATGATAATAAAAAAAAAAATGTAGACAACAATAGTCGTAATAATAACAGTAATGAATAGAAAAAAATAATGAAGCAGGTTATAAATTCCATAATTCTTAGGGTTCATGAACCCATGAATAATAAAATAGTCTGGAGGGCAATAATAAAAAGTAATAGATTAGTACTTAACTATAATTTGTGCAATAACAACAGAGCAATAAAATGGTTCGACTTAGACGTTAATTTCTTGAGGATGTCTGAGTGCAGAAGGAAGTTAAAAATTATTCGGTATATAAAATATAATATATAATATATAACAATATTATATAAGCCGTGTAAATTTATTGAGTAGAGTAAAAGTGTAGGTGCGGGGATTAGAAGGCGTTTTGGGAGGCAAGTCTCTACTCTGTCTGTTGGTAATCTCGGAGCGTCGGTGTAGTGTGTGAGTGTGTGCTCAAAGGGGTGATAGAAGAGAGTAGGTACTGTACTCCCCGCAGCATAAAGGGACTTGACTGAGAAACGAAACGGACTGTGCTTACTCGAACTCATACTCATGCATGCTCTATATATATATATAGTTAGGTATATTGGGGTAACTCTCGCTTTCGCTTAAAGCTCACTGGGGTGAGAACGCGGTACACGTCGGCTCACTGCAAATAAAGCCTCACCCGCACGGTTTGTTTGAAACATTGAGCAAACCTCGGTTGTTTAAACGGGCACAGGGAGTTACGCGATTGCTGGATGACTGTTTTTTTAAATAAAATTTATAAAGACTTTACCGAGCTGTCTTTTACATTCATTCGACCGGAAACGCTCAATTAATATTCAACTTATTTTTACAGCTAAGAATAAAGCGAACTTGTACTTTTTTTCTACTGGAAAAATCTCTTTGAAATTTAATTTATTTATTTAAATAGTAAATTTATAAAAATTACATTTAAATTTTTAGTTTTTAATGATTTAGTTCAAAATTACTTGCAACCTTGCTGTGAATTATAAATAAAAATTTGCTTTATTAAATAATGAATTTTGTTAAATTGAACTGTAATTTCTTAAATATTGACGTTTTTAAATATATAAGCTCATCCTGATGTTACACTTATCAAGAGCTTTCATTTGAGTACCCACATGCATTATTGATATATTTTTCATATAATATATGAAAAATTGATGTGGGTATTCAAATGAAAGGTCTCAATAAGTGTAACATCGAAATGAGCTTATATCTTTAAAAATGTCAATGTTGATAAGATATACAAGGTCATTTTTTAATTATTGACATTTTTAAAGATATAAGCTCATTATGATGTTACACTCATCGAGACCTTTCATTTGAGTACCCACAAGAATTTTTTATATATTTTTCATATATACATATATATAATATATATAAATATATAAAATATATGAAAAATTGATGTGGGTATTCAAATGAAAGGTTTTGATGAGTGTAACATCGAGATGAGCTTATATCTTTAAAAATGTCAATAGTTGACATAGAATAAATAATAATAATTATTAAAAATAACTATTATAATTTTTAACCAAATTTTCTGATAAAAATTAAATAAATAGAGTATTACAAGAAAAAAAAATTGATTTTTATAAATGAAATATGATGCATATGATTACTTGGGCTGAATTTAATATTAAAAATACGTAGGGCTTGAATTTAAGTATGAGTATATGGGAAAAAGAATAAAATAATAGGATTCTTTGTTGGTCCAGAAGTTTATAACCCTTGGCACTATGGTTGGTGTGCAGGAAGGATCCTGGGGCCACGATAAAATTTAGCGGGCCGTCTCTCAACTTTCTTTGATGTCGCTAAACAGAAACCCTGCCCCTCACCCCTAACAGGGAAAGCTCGAGAGGTGAAGAAAGGAAGCTGAAGCTGAAGCTGAGCTTGAGATAAAAGAAACTGGAATAAGAGTACGCCTTTGCGTATCGGAATCTTTCTTAGTCTTATCCGAAATCTCTTTGCGGCTGTCACTGCATCAAAGGCAACTACATTTTTCCGTCAATCTCTAGATTAGCGACTGGAAATTCTTACATTAATTCACTTTTCCAATTAGCTATTATTAATAGAGAAACATTTTTTTTTTTATTTTTAATTATCAATTTTTTTAATGAGTAAAAGTGACATTTTTAATTGAAAAATTGTCAACTCTATTGACATTTTTAAAGGTATAAGCTCATTCCGATGTTATACTCATCGAGACCTTTTATTTGAGTAACCACATCAATTTTTCATATTTATATATATATATTATGTATATGTATATATGAAAATATATATAAAAATACATGTGGGTACTCAAATAAAAGTTCTTGATGAGTGTAGCATCATGATGAGCTTATATCTTTATTATATAAAAATGTCATTAATTAAGAAATGATCTTGTATCTTATAAGCCGTAAGATGGATGGCCAAGTATAAAAAACATTTAAATTTTGCAAGCCAATAATAATAATTGGAAGTTCCTGGTTTGAGTCCAGGTCAAAGTTTTTTTTTTTCATAAATTTATTAGTTAAAAAAATTATTTTTTATTAAATAAAAATTTTTTAACTGTTTAATTTTGAATATTAAAGTTACCATTAAAAGTCTAAAAAAAAAAACAGTTAATCCGAAAATTAATCTAACTGACAACCTGACAACAGGTGTATCTTAACAATCACCCATTCTTATGATTCATAATTGAGGTATTTATTATATTTATCGACAATACCTTGGAGTAACCTGCGATCCTTTGTACAAAAGTGGGTTTTCAGAGCAGCCGTGACAAAGAAGAGTGAACCGGAGTGAAAAAAGCCTAAAACCGGATGAAATTCCAATCCAAGCATTAAAGGTACCTACTAGTTTGGTTTTTGGTTGCGAGGAAAATTACACATCTACAAAGATAAAACTAATGGGATTTCATCTCATGCTCGAAGAGAGAGAGAGAAAGTTTGGGTAAAATGACCCTTTGATCGTCTCTATTTACCCACCGGAGTTAAATGTCGCAATTAATAAAAAAGTAGCTGCTGTCTTGCGCTTTCGTGACTTTTATCGCCGCAACTTTACTCAGACAACTTTACGGATGAAATTTTTCTCATATTCGATGACGTTTTTTCCTCTTGGTCTTTTAAATCAAGACTTACGTATCATTCCCGAGTAAACAACGCCATTGTTTACGGGCTTACCAATAAGTCTGTGATGCGCTTAAGTAGTTTTTACTTTTAGCTTTATTTTTGAATACTCATACCATTCTCGGTTATCGTATTTGGTATCTTAATGTTCTTTAGTTATCGGAGAGTGAATCATTCTATACTGTCTTTTAAATTCTAACAAAGGTTTTTTGTATTGTATCACATGATTTTCTTGCTAATGACTCCGTTTTTTGGTAATTACCAAAATTTTTTTACTTTAGAAAAATTGTATGCTATTAAAAATGAATTTAATTTTTAAAACTTTTGATTTTAGGAAAAAATATTTGGAGCAAAATTGTAGAAAAATTAATTATAAACAATTTATTAATATTTAATAAAAGAATATCAGATTTATTAAATCCAAACAAATCATTTTAATAATACTAAGTAATATTTAATACTAAAAAGTGGTCTCTAATAAATGATTTGTTAAATATTAAAAAATATGTTTAACTATAAACAAATCCTTCTGTCAGTGTAGTACGGAGTACTAAACTAATTTAGTAACAAAATTTTTATTCATTTATTTGGGAGAAATATTTTGTACCCATCAATATTATTTTTTACAGTTTAACAAATAATTTCTTTATATCAACAAAGCCTTATTACATGGAAATAAATATTTATTTCCACCAAATAATATTTAGTAACAGGTACTAAATATTTCTTTCACACTCCCAATAAATGTCTTCTATTTATGTCTTTTCTCAGTGGAATTTAGTTTAAATTTTTCAATTAGTCTATTATTGATATGTTAAAAATTTAATTTTAAATTTTATAAATTTCTCAAACAAAAAAATATAATTTAATAAGATTATTTTCTTTATAATACCTTATATTATTCCTTAAAATTAATTATTTTGATTTATTTTAAGTTAAAAAGTTAGGTTACATAAAATTAGTTTAAAAATTAATTTTTTTGCTTCGCAATAAATCATTTGTTAATACTAAATATTATTTGGTAACAATGGACTTTAATAAATTATCTAGTACTTATTACTAAATATTTAGTAATGAAAAATTTGTTACTAAATTTTATTAAGTAGAATAGAACTATATCCTTCTATCATTTTGACATAAAAAATAAAAGTTAGAATTTTAAAGATATTTTCAGAGTAAATAATAAATAATAAACGTTTAATATATTTTTCTCCTCGAGTAACTCGATAAAAATATAATACGTGATACCTTTACGAAGCAGCCTCACGTCCCAGTGATTTTATTTAATCAATCTATTAACGATATATAAATTTATTTTCTTAGATTCGAGTAGAAAAATAGCTAATTTTATTTATCCGGTAAATATAATTCGATAAAATACCAGCAGGCTCGCGATCGCGGGGACTGTAAGAAGTAAAGAGCAATAGATAAATATCCTTGATATTTTATGCAGAACAGAAGAATAGAGGCATATTCTCGATTCCCAGTGACCAATCCATATATTTGGAGAGTAGGAGCCGCTCGCTCTTCTATCCGGAATATTCGTTTCTGCCTGGTATGGTAGTCTATGGTATAATAATACAAATGGAGTAGACGTCGCAGAATGTCGTCATATATGTGGTGTGTGTATGTGGTATTATATGGAGAATCGAGAATGGAGAATGGAGTGGAAAAGGGACCCACCGGTCGATGCGGTGGGAGAAGATGGGGTGGAGGAGGTGGAGGAGGGGCTTGCGGATATCTCCGTGGATATGTGTTCTGATGACGTGACTCGCGCGGCATATGTTCAGGTTCAGGACATCCCTCGCTGCATGGATACATACTAGTAATATAATCCATGGTGGTATCTGTATGAGTCCATGGTGAGGCTTCCTATACTATCCATGTCTCCACTACTCTGTCTACATTATCTCTATCTTGTGAATGTGCATGGCCAATGCAGATAGTTCAATTGTCTGCGTCACGTTTGCTCTAGCACCACCGTGGCGAAGTAAACTGACGATACCCGCCGTAACATGTTACACCGCCGAAACACTCGATGGATCGTTTGTCTCCACTCATTTTCTTGTTTTGGTCCACCTCTGCTCACCGAAGATTATATTACGCCGTTTATTTGGTTTACATTTTGGAAATTATCCAAAAATTTGCCGTATTTTCTTAATTTTGGAAAATTATTTATAAATTTATTTAGTTGGAAAAGAAATTTGTACAAAAAATGACTTTTAAGATATTGATTTTACATTTATAGAAGGATTTATTAATTATTAATAATTTAATTTATTTAAAGACAATTTGAATTTAATTTATTAAATTTTAATAAATATTTTTTAACATTCAATAAATATTTATTTGGGAGAAAAGAACGTTTATTAATAATTAATAAGTATTTATTAATAATTAACAAATATTTATTAACAGTTAATAAATATTTTGTTGAGTGAATTTGTCAAGCTTGCAATGTCATATGGTATCAAGATTGTTTATAAATAAAAATCATTTTTATAAATTATTTGCATTAATTATATTATATTATAATAACGTTTATTGTAAGATAACAAATTCTATCACAGCTTATAATTATCTTTTATATTGCACGCCTGATAGCGCGAAGCGCGTGAGGTTGTGCTTTATACTCGACTCGTTAAGATCAAGCAATTTTGTGATCTTTAAATGCCTCTATCACAGCCATATTACACTTATACAATGATATAAGTAGATGTACACCGAAAAAACACTTAAATTAAACCATCTGTTACTTTCTAAAATCATTTCATGTTGCTATTTTAAAAAAAAAAAACGTTTTGAAAAAAATTTTACGTGGACGTCCGGATGTCACCCCATTTTGGATGTACCAACGATTACTCCCGAACAAATTGATATTTCAAGACCGGATCTTTTTTATTAGTTTAAGAATTCGATGAACTGGGTCCGTATTGCATATCAGTGCCCTAGCTTACGTATTTTTTTTTAAATTGAATTTTTATTAAAATTCACTACGATACAACCGTACAAAGACAAACGAATTTTTCTTATATGTCACGTGAAAACTATGGCGCCACTTGATCAAGCTAGACTTTTTTAGACTGCGAGCCCATATGACAAGAAAAAAGGGCGCCGATATTTAAAAAAAAAAAATAAAAAATACTCCATAAGAAATTACTTAATTATAATTTTTTTTTTTTTAATCAATTACACAATTAATTTTTTTCTTAAAAAATGAATGAGCATTATGAGGCGTGCACTTTTAGATTTTCCAAACTTTTTTATTTAAGTTTACATCAGTGAAATTAATGAGTCTTCATTAGAATAAAAAAAATTATTGCAGCTTACCGCACACATGGAATAAAATTATTATTGGTCATATTGTTGTCAATCGAATATTATTATTATTTTTATAGGTTTTATATTTATCAAAAACTAAATTTTTATTAAATGAAATTTAATGTTTAATTAATTTTTTTGATTTAATTTATTTTTGAAGGTTTTACATCTAATATTTAACATATTTTTACAAATAATAAACTAATTGCATAAAATTTTATTATTTGGAATGACAATTGTATAAAAGTTAGTTAGAATTAACAGTAATTGAGCTACAACTGATCAACAACAAACTATATACATACTTCACAAAAATAGCCTATTTCACAAAAATGTTTCAGAATATCTAGTATTACACGACTCGTCATGCGAAGCATCAGAGAGTGCTTTACGATCGAAAAATTTTTTTCGCCTCATTTCGACAAATATTTTCATTATTTTATCCTTGTTAGTTCACGGAATCAAGATATTTTGCATACTATTGTCAAAATAATTTAATGGAGATTAATTCCATATTTTTTTAAAATTGGTTTAATGCAATAAAAACCGAAAAAAACATCAGAATAGCTCAAAAAATTTTTACTTCCGTCAAGTATGAAACCAGAAAATACTATATTTCATTTTCAATATTATATTCATTTATCCCATCAAGGATACTTGCGCATTGTCGTCCTAGTACAGCTGTGTGATATATTTTTTACTTTATTATTATTTATAATTAAATGAGCATTATTAGTCGTACATTTTTGGATTTTCCAAACTTTTTCCATTTTGTCAGTATAAAACTTTAAGTCTGTTCGTATAACGGTTACTATTCTACATTCGTAATATATATCTATTGTCTTTATCGGTGTAGCTGCGAGAGGAATGCGCCACCTAGCGGAAACTCTAAAACTGAACAAAAACTAGTAGCTTTTACCGAAGAGAGAACTTAAAAAGCAATTATTTGAAGCTAAAGTTAATGATTTAAAGATTCAAAAAAAAATACTCAGTAAGAAATTACTTAATTATAAGTTTTTTTTTTTTTTTTTTAATTAATTACACAATTAATTTTTTTCTTAAAAAATGGATGAGCGCTATGAGGCGTGCACTTTTGGATTTTCCAAACTTTTTTTTAAATATTAAAAAGGCTAATTTATTTAATGAATTGAATTATTATCATGTATTCCAGCTATAGAGTTATAAAAAGTGTCAAAAGAAAATTGCTTTTTATTTTAAATAAATATTTGTTAATAGTTATATAACAAATATTCATTGACTATTAATAAATATTTATTAACTGTTAATAAATATTTATTAAATCCTATGATGTTAAAAAATCATTTATTAAATATAAACAAATCCTTCTATCAAAATTATAATTTTTCTCTTTCCTCAAGTGAATTATTAAAAAGTAATAATTAATAAAAATAAAGGAAGCAAAAGTGTAAAAAAAGTAGTTTTTTGTACACTTACAGCGTCTCAACTAAAGTCTCGGACTTTTAATTCGCCGGAACGAGGTTCGCACGCTCGACTCGAGCCAATCGAATTTCCCGACAAACTCTCCAGGGAACAACCTGGAAAATAGTTTTGAGTTTCCAGTTTGGAGGTTCGAGTCAAGTAGACAGAGACGTACAAAGACAGACGTCAACCTCTCCCTACACACTTATTCTCTAATTCAATTAACGACTCGATAAATTTTATTCCCAGATTACTTTATTATTATCCTTGATAATCAATAATCGATCCATAAATTTATTATCGATCCTCACCCGTACTAACAAAATTACGTTATCTATTATCTGTTAGATAAATTCGGGGAGATGTATGTTGCATTAGCATGTTATTATTATTGGTAAGTTCAGTCAATAAGGATCAATGAAGAGTATTCGAAGAATCGGGAATGAGTGAACCAGAGGATCGACAGGAATGAGAATTGGAATTTACCTCTTGGTCCCTCCAGCCATGCAATCTTGATTATCGTCGCCGTGCTCTATTGGCATTCCTTCTTACAGAAAACCCATACCCTTACTCATACTCAGACTCATCCCTAAATTATATATATCATTCAATATAAGTATATGTTTAAGGACATACTGTAATTTTTTAACGACAAAATAAAATTTATAATTTTATTGTTTAATTTTTAGAAAAAATTACAATTTAAAAAATAAATTTATAATTAAAAAAAATAATTGTTTTATTTAAAAAATAAAATTATTAATTAGGAAAAAATATTAAGAATAAAAAAAAAATATTAATTTGATAAAATTTATTGATAATTTTTGTAAAAAATTTATAATTAAAAAAAAAATTGATTTTTTTTTTAAAAAATTAATAATTAGAAAAAAAAAAAAATTATTTATAAAAAATAAAAAAAATAATTTTTATAAAAATATTTAATAAAAAAATTAATTTTTCTGACCTTAAAGTCAATTTAAAAGTAAATATGTTTACTTTATATTAAAGACAAACAAAAATGCATTTTACTGAAAAATTTGACCTGAAGACGTCACTCATCCTTAAAACTTGGGTATCGCATCCGGTTTATCTTTTACCGAACAAATAAAATAAAAAGTAACCGACTAACCAAATAAAAAGTCATACAGATAAATTTGGACTTATAATATTGTTTTGTCAGTGACTCAGAATAGTAATGGAAGGTGTAGGCTAGAGTTTTATGTGTTTATGTCATATAGGTGTCTGTGTGTGTGTGGGCTGTTATTTTCCTTCACTTTGAAGACGAGAGCGAGGATGAGGATGAGGATAGAGGGTTATAAAAATATGTTATTGTTCTCTCACGCACTTTTGTCAGCGGACAATGGGGACGTAATTAATGTGTGGTGACACCTTTTCTTGTCGTCATTTATACGGGATAATTTAAGAGCGTATATTGTTGCCTGTCGGCTAAACGGGTGGTGATTAAAATATTTACTCGCTGCATGGAAGGTCTTTTTTATTTGAATTATTGTCTGCGAGGTCGGTTACTTTAATCAGCTTTTTAAAATTGCTATTCTGGATAAAGAACAGAGGAGAAACGGGAAAACTCATAAGGACATTTTTTTAACGATTTTATTTTCTAAAAAAAATGTGTCTTATAAATTCTTTAATCTCTAATATTTAACCAAAATTTTTAAGTCAAAAATTATTTTTTAAAATATTAAAAACACATAATAGATAATAATAATTAATAATTAATTAATTAAATTAAAATATTAGCTAATATATTTTATAAAAGTTGTACTATTTTTGGAAACATTAAAGATACTTTCTTCTAAATAAAAAGTTTTTTATAAAAATAGAAACATAATAGAAGACAAAAGCCGATAAAGAAAAAAAAAAGTTAGATATTAAAGTGATGTTTTTATTTATATGTTCGTGAGCTGGTCTCAAACTCTCGACACGTGAGGGGACCGCCCGTGGTGTCTTGATATGTCGAGGATCGAGGTATAAAGGCGTCCAGCTTTGGCTTCAGCAAAACTCCGGCGTGTGTTGGACATAAACAACAGGATGTCGATACAAACAGCCAGTAACAATCCTCCTATCATAACAATAACAATAACAACAATCGTACAAATTTCAATTCCTATCAGAATATTATATGTACCGACTTTGATTTCCATTACACTATTATTACGATAAATCACCCATTGAATAATTTATAAATAAATATTAATGTCCTTTAAATGATGATAATAATAATGGTATAAAAAATTAGCCGGCTCCCCGACGGGAGACCACAGGCGGCTCGGATGTAATTGCGTTTACAGCTGTAATCAATCGGGTTTTATCGTAAAATATGCTTGTAGTATTATATGGAGGCGGTACAAGCAGATTTATTTTAGAATTTATTTATTTATAATTATAATTATTCTTAGTGAGAGAAACTTGTATTAGTACTGAGGAGTAGACCTCTACGTATACTGTATACTTGATAAATCTTTGTTGAAATGAGAGTTGAACCTCTCAGCAAGTCTGTAAATTACAAGGCGATACTTCCTGCTGTGATTATTCTCTAATTCAAATTATTTTCTTGTTAATTAATTTTGTCGCTGATAAATTGATTCTTGGATTAATAATTTAAACAATTAATATATTTCATAAAATTTTTTATACTAGCAATCTTGCAGTCACTATGTGACTGCCGTGACTTGTGAATTATAAATAAAATTTTGCTTTATTAAATAATGAATTTTGTTAAATTGCACTGTACTTTTTTAACTACTGACGTTTTTAAAGATATAAGCTCATCCTGACGTTACACTCATCAAGAGCTTTCATATGAGTACCCACATCAATTTTTTATATATTTTGTATATTTATATATATCACAAATACCATATATATATATATATATATATATATATATATATATATATATATATATAAAATATATAAAAATTGCCATGTAGGTACTCAAATGAAAGGTCTCGAGCTTATATCTTAAAAAATGTCAATAATTAAGAAATGACTTTGTATCTTGTGAAATATTGACATTTTTATGGATATAAGCTCATCCTGATGTTATACTCATCGAGACCTTTCATTTGAGTACCCACATCAATTATTCATATATTTCATATATTTATATATATTATATATGTGTATATATGAAAAATATATAAAAAATTCCTGTGGGTACTCAAATGAAAGGTCTCAATGAGTGTAACATTATGATGAGCTTATATCTTAAAAAACGTCAATAGTTAAAAAAGTACAGTGCAATTTAACAATAGTAATTATTTAATAAAGCAAAATTTTATTTATTTATGATTCACAAGTCACGGCAGTCACATAGTGACTGCAATGTTGCTACTTTTTTTTAACAATAAAAATTTTTTCATTAATTTTTCTCCAATAAAATTAAAAAAAATAAACAAAAACAATTTTCGCTTCTCTGAATCGAGTTCTTTATGAAAAAGGTTTATTATATTTATTTTAGAGTTTCCGAAAGAAAAAAAGATTTGTAAACATTGAATTTAATCAAATATTTTGATTCGGTTTATTTTTAGCTTTAGACATTTATGATTTCCGCTGCAAGAGATAAATAAAATGATATTGAGATGAAAATGTTTGTGACAAACCGCGGTAGTTGAATGACAGAATGTAAAAAAGGGAATGGGGAGGTGGAAAGAGAGAGGAGGGAGGCCAAACAAAAATGATCAAGAGCCGGTAGGTAATATAGTACGGGAAAATATTCATCGCGGAAAAATTACTGTGGATTTTAGCCCTGGGACAGTTACCGTTGACGGTACGGGCACAGTTTTTACGTCTGTACACTTTTCATCCTGTACTGAGTATTAATATATATATATATATATATATATAGGTATATCTATAAAATAAAAGAGAGATTGATTCAGAAAAGTGGATTTGTTGCCTGTGGCTGTAAAATCAATCGAATGTCATATGTTTGTGATCATTGATTATCGAGGAAATTTATTTACAAGTTTATTCGACTGAATTTTATTTGTTTATGCAAGTAATTGTTTTTTTTATTAAACCTATGTTTATTCTTTCTTTTTTAAATTAAAATAACTGTGGAATTTTTTCACGCGGAAAAAACTATTTTTAGTGATATTCAATTTCTTTTTAATTAATTAATTAATATAATTTATTTCAATTAAACAAAATGGGAAATTTTTTTCACCAATAGTCAATTTACGATGATAAGTTTTAGGCTGCATTTGAAAATGCTCTATCTCTAGATACATAATTAATAAATGACCTTGTATGTTGTGAATTATTAACATTTTTAAAGATATAAGCTCATCATGATGTTACACTCATCAAGAGCTTTCATTTGAGTACCCACATCAATTTTTCATATATTTTTTATATAAATATACATATCATATATATAAATATACAATATATATGAAAAATTGATGTAGGTACTCAAATGAAAGGTCTTGATGAATGTAACATCGGGATGAGCTTATATCTTCAAAAATTTCAATAGTTCACAAGATACAAGGTCATTTTCTTAATTATTGACATTTTTAAAAATATCAGCTCATCATGATGTTACACTCATCGAGACCTTTCATTTAAGTACCCACATAAATTTTTCATATATTTTATACATTTATATATTTCATAAATATCATATATATATAAAATATATGAAAAATTGATGTGGGTACTCAAATGAAAGGTCTTGATGAGTGTAACATCGGGATGAGCTTATATCTTTAAAAATGTCAATATTTCACAAGATACATGGTCATTTCTTAATTATGTGTTTAGAGATCGAGAATTTTTAAATACAGCCTAAATACTAATCGGTAAGAACGATATGAAATCTTGAAAAGGCACAAGTTCAAGTCCAAAAAAGATTATTTTTATATAATTTCTTAATTAAAAAATGTATTTTATGATAATTATACAAAAAATTCCAATTTTAATCAGTAATCTCCCATTTTTTCGCTCATGGCGCCCAACTACCAAAATTAACACCATAAACTGTTCTATTTTCCTCCTAATCGTACAAGTGTTAAGAAGTACTTAAAAGCAGTAACGCGGGTAGAAAAAGACAAGTACCAAAAAAAGTCTCTTTGAGCAGAAAGTGAGTTTTCCCCGGAAATAAATGCACAAGGTGTTCATTGAAGTGGTGCGTGGTCCAAAAAGGCAGACTTGGCTTTCGTCGGTAGGTCAGACTGTCACGGTCCGTTACATCGTTAGCTCAAAGCTAAATAAATGAGCATACATTGTAAAATATAAAACACATTCGAAAAAGTAAAAAGACGAGACAAAACTCTAGTTTGCGTAATGGAATAACTGCATTTTATGTATGCATGCATGCCAGGGAGTAGTCTCCCTATCTAGAGGAAGACTTCTGACGAGTTACACCTCCCCACAGATACACACACACACGTCCCGGATCTTTCTTTGTACCAGTACTACATCCTACAACAGCCTCATAAAACGTTTAGCTTTTTTTACCCTCTGCTCATTCACTCCCTCGGCTTGATCTACTCCACACCTTACTCCCATCAATTCTTGTAACTTCTCCCCTCTCTCCCATTCTTTAATAAATATTTATCACTTTTACTTATTCTGCTTATTTTTTCGCTATTTAATTTTTCTCTAGTTTAAATTTCCGTAAATTTAAAAAGAGAAATTGCCTCGAAATCGAGCGTGGAAAATGTATTGAATGGTGATGGAACATCCACATACTGATGACCCTAGACTGCATATCACCGACCGCGAATAATTACTCACTCAGACATTTTTTTTTTTTTTTTCGGCACTAAATGTCCCGTGAAATGAATGTTACAGGGGAAAATGTTTGCCGTGGAACGGTCTAGTGACTGTAGATATAATACATATATATATATATATATATATATATAAATGTATGTGTGTGGGTGGGTCGTACACGCAATACAGTGATTCCTTCGACGGGTGATAAAATAAAACTCCGTTAAAAATTAATGATGCACTAAAAATCTTATTTTTATTTATGGAATTTTTTTTAAGCTGATATATTTATTATGTTTTTTTCAAACTATTACTGTTCATTTAATTATCTAGAATTTGCAATGTATTAATTTTTTTTCTTGACAATAATAATAACCAGAGCCTGGAAGTTGGGGCAAATTAACATATAAAACAAAAGAGAGCGAAACGATATTTTGCCCCAACTTCCAGGCTCTGATAATAACAATTCGAACATAAAAGAAGTCAAAATAACAGGTGCAGGCCGTAAAATGACTGTCGCTCGTGTTCACAGCCCGACAAAACGCCTGTGGTAGATCACAATCATTTGTATACCGACTAGTAATTAAATCACACCTCCCTCACACGCAAGATAGACTTCACGCAGCAGAGCTATTAAAGTCTCACTCATTTGGATTCACTTTAATAAAAATTTAACAAACTTAAATTATGTAATATTAATAATCCCACTCAACAATTTTATTTTACAACTTCCTCTATAATATTCGGTCAGTAAGCTTTAGTACCGGGTAAAAATATTTTTACTGCGCCATACAGTTAGATTTAATTTAATAGTCTCGTTATTTTAACATAATAAAACGTCAAATTTTCGTGATACAAATTAAATAAAAAAAAAAAAAAAGGCAGAAATCACCTGACCGTCGGTTCATTAATTTAATCGGCTGGAACGAGCGAAATCCAGATACAATTTTTATCGGAGCTTAATTGTGGAAAAGTAGAGCAGATGATCGATATATTTTTGTTCCGCAAGCTAACTCAGACATTATTATTCATAACTTGCGATATAATACAAGATACAAGAGACTATTTAGTTTTTTATTCCCCAAATTTATCGCGCCCGTAATTTGAATGGTAATCGCCAAAAAGTGACGTCGATTGTTTTGTCCTTCCTCGAATTTGTCGGACAGAAAAAGCGGTCCGATGGATTTAAAAAAAAGACTAATTTATTCTTGCGTTTTCTTAGCTCCGGAAAATCGCTCGTGAATTCTATCTCAGCACTTAGATTCTCGTTTCCTGGGCTCGCTCCCTATTCTCCACATGGATATGGCGCCCAACGTGTACACCAAAGTACACGTTAAATTTATTCTCGCCGTTTTTCTCCGTTCTTAGCGTGCGAATTTGATAATTTACGAGCCGATTTTATTACATTCGACCAGATTTTCCGAGTCTAGTCTGCATGGCCTGCGCTAGAGTAGGAAGAGGAGGGATAAAGATGCTAAACTTGGCATTTGTCAGGAGCGAGAAAGACAAACCCGATGAGGAAGAGGAGGAGACCAAAGGCCCGGAATAAAGAGGACAGGAACCAAAGATCCACTCAAGTTATATAACTCTACCCAGACTCAGCACACCAGATGTACCGCAGGCGGTCTAGCGAAGACAACTACACTCGAGAAGGAAGATATAGCTGTTACGAGGTTCTACCGATCGAAAGGAGCGGAAAGAAAGGTATTGTAACACCGACTTGAGAATCTCTTCTCTCAGAAGTTATAGTTACTAACAGGGACACTCTTCTATCACCTATATGCATACATGTGGGCTTAAAGTTATCAAACTTGATGACCGATTGTTCAGGAGTTTACTGTTGAAAGAATTTGAGCGTTTACATCGGAAAAAAAAATTGTGAACATTACAGAAATTGTTTTAGTAAAAAAATACGTCGTTTTTTATTACAATTTTGAAAGAATAGGTTTAATTTTAATTTACAAAATTATAGTAGAGTCAAAAACAATTTTTTATTTCAATAATATTAAGTTTTTATAATTTCCAAAAATGTAAAATTGACAATTATACACTGATAGAAGAGTTTGTTTGTTTAATTAGCTTTATTAATTGTTAATAAGTGATTTTTTAACATCATAGGATTCAATAAATATTTATTAACAGTTAATAAATATTTATTAAAATCTAATAATTGCCTTCAAATAAATTAAATTATTAATAATTCTTCTATCAGTGTAAAATACAGAAAAAAAAAATTAAATTGAATCAAGAGAAAAATTTTTGAACCAAAAAAATAATTTTGAAAAGATTAATTGTTTTGAATCAAGACAAAAAATTATTTATTTGAAGTGAGTTTGTAAATTAAAAAAAAATTTACAGACTTTTTAATTCACTGTGTATCCAAGATAAAGTTAAACATCGTCCTAGTCACTATATTTATCCCGCGGAACTCCATTACAACCGCGAAAGCACACATAGGGTGACCTACTTTATCCAACACACATTTTGATTAATTTCTTTAGGCTCGAACAGAATAATCTCCGGCTGTTGGAAGTTGATCAATTTCCAGGATAGATAATTAGTTGAGGTTTTCCAGCAAACATTTGGATTACCTCGAGAACAATAGTTGAAAACAGTTGGTGGTTTTTCAGCAAACATTGAAGATTATGATGGATGATAACGATGGAAATAAGAGATTAATGTCAATAGTTTGATAGTCTTGGCTCTGTAAAAGGTGGACTCGGAAGCAAACACTTAATTCCTCTCTCTTCAGCAAAGAGCCGGTTTGTCGAGTGTAGAGCAGTTAGCCGTTCAGCTCTGGGTTAGTTTCCTGTTACCTCTTTCATCAAAGGGTGAATGAAGACGCTAATTAGAGAGCACCAGGGTAGAAAGAGCAGGTCGGCGTCCACTCTCTATTCGAAGCCGGACTTAATGTTGCGGCGAAACCTTCATCACCGTGAATAGAAGGATTAGAGGGTCTGGAGAAGATAACTCCCCACAAAGAACTGCTCCGGATGTTTTACCGGGGTGTAGATGTCCCGGTGGTGGACGAATCCGGAAGCTGTTTGATTTTAATCAGCCTTGGACGAGCTATCTGTGCAATATTGTAGTACCACCTCCCCACCTTCACCCTTCTGCCTGTCCTTACCTCTTACCCAGGGATAAAATAAACTCCAAAGAGTAAAAAGAAATAGCTGAATGATCAATGAATAGAATAGAATCAGAGAGCCTGTGGAAATGATGGAGTGCAAAGAACCCGCGATTGTTTTCTCAATTCTCTTGCTACCGATGAGAGCTGAGGAAAAGAAACTTTTGGTTGGCTTCACACAAACTTATGTTCCCAGTCGAAGCGGCAAAAGTTTTCCTCGGTCCTAACCAATAATAGAGTGTTGAATATTGCAGATTTCTCTCTTCCGGTCACTGGAGATATAAAACTAGGAATATAATGATTCGTTCGTCTAGAAAAAAAAAAAAAAAAAAAAAAAAAAAAACAAAAAAAAACAACAACAACCATTGATTGTTGACTATAAAGCCGCAGAAGTATTTACATTCCACTCTTTATTTTCTTCTTTTGATCAGCCAACAAACACAACAAACCAACAAATCAAGGCAGCTCCTTCTTCTTCCTATTGAATTATTCCAAAAAAGATGGCTGGTAAAGCAACCAAACCGACAAATCCAGAGCACCTATGATTCATCATCGTTCAAGTTGGAAATGTTGAAGTAAGATTGCTTAAACTACGATACGGCAATAGATGCACCAGTTCTCGAGCGAGAAACAGCAGACTAGGCAACAAGTTTCTGCGCTGCATATAATCTGGTGATGCTGCGGCGAAGAGACGCTTTGATCACTTGCCGGAAAGGAGCCGGGTGTTGCCCAAGGGATTCTCTGGCAAATGAGCAGAGTTAAGACCAGAGATTTGGTAGTTTCTCTTCCTTCTGATCGCCCATTTTGTCCTCCTTAGTATAAATATCACCTGATTGCTCGGGAGTTACCAACTCAGCACTCATCATCAGCATACAATGCATAAAATTATATTGATCGACCTGGATGTCGTTGCTGGAGTGAGTATTTCCGGGAACAGGGATCCTTTGAAGTTCTGCAAGAAACGGACGTATTGGTTGAGTCAACCACGTGGTTGACCTCCTGTCACACATTCGGTTGATGAAAGATTAAAGAGCTACCGAACAGCATGTAAAGTTTAACTACAGATCGATAAATTATTCCCGCGGAGCTTAGAGAAAACAAAAGGACGTTGAAACAAGGGCACGCTTGCGCAACTGCTTTTCTCTAGGTGGATGAAGATAAGAATGTATGCAAACTTATGCATTCTCTTTTGCAGTTTCAGAGCGCATCTACATTTCAAAAAGAGCAGACGATGACGTAAAGGCAACAAGAGTTACGATCTATCCTAACTATGCATGTTTATATATGTTTATATAGTTATATACTGCCAAGGTTTCTGCATACGAATTTTTATTTATCAAGTCAACGCATAACGTATGGGCTACTACGGGATTCACTAGCTCGTTTCTCGGTTGGGCAACTGCATTATATTTTTTTTTTTTTTCCTATTTATAGGTATAGTTATAGAATAACTATGGTTGGTGCATCACATGATGCTCTTGGCAATTTAAAAGGCATCATGAAGAAAAGTTATTTTCATGAAAGTAACTCCACAGCGAATTAGATCAGGAAAAACGTTTTCGAGAAAAATGTCGGAAGAAGAAAGAAAAATTGCAAGACAATAGTTTACTCTCAAGGAAGAAGAAAAGAAAGATATTATCGAGTTGAATCGAAAGTTTAAGTTGTGGTCGCGTGGCATGTAAGTAAATCGTCCACGTTGTTGACTTGTCTTTTTTTTTTTTTTTTTTTTTCTTGAATCTTTTTGTCGTCTCTGACCACTGACGAGATTTATCCGAAGCAATTCAACGGGGCGCTTCAGCTGGCGCCCAACCTGGTGAACCTGCACGGTTCTAACTTTCGAAAGGAAAAGTTTTAGTTAAGAAACGTGATTTCAACTGGAAATAAAAGTAGTACCCAATAAATTTATACAATTTAACGTAATTCGGAATATAATAAATTCTAGGGAGCAGAATAGAAAATTCGAGATCAGGAATTCAATAAGGATTACCGTCAGTTGGGGCCATGCTTCAAGATTAACCAAATCACAGTGATTACCAAAGTTCATAGATAGATAGACGTATATATCGCTGGTGACCTTATCGATTGATCACTGTCCGGTGATCGGCGATCCATCTTCTGGGATTGGCAAAGCGACAGGTTTTTTGTGCGTGGATACATATCGAGCCGGCATAACCGAATTTTTATTCCCATGAGTGATGAGTGATTGTCGATATGGGGTTATTTGCGCCCCATCAAGGCGTTCAATCGGAAGAAAGGGCTGTTGTGAATCCTGATTCCTTTGGTGCAAGGGGTCCTGTCATCGCCACGTGTTTCATCGAGCTTTTCATTTGGGTTTTCCTCCCCGGTTACAATCTACTCGTCTACCTAAGCCCACGCCGGTCTTCCTTCTATTATAACAACATATTTTTCACCCTCTGTTTATTTACAAGTGGAAAACTCCTTCCGTATTGCGTGACCTCCCTGTATAATTCGATCATTCAATTATTTATTATTTAGAAATTGTTTGGTTAATGTCAGATAGGAAATATTATTCTTCTTACGTCAATTTTGCTGCGTTATTGCTTCGTCATTCTATTTTTTCTATTTAGAAAATTAATATCACTGTTGTTGGTAATAATTAATGGTAAGTAATAAATTTTTCAAATATATATCCTTAGAAAAAAAAATATATAGAAGTATATAAAATAATTTTTTAAAAACTAACTTTTGGTAAATATATTAATGAATAACTATAAATAAATAAAATTTTGCTTTATTAAATAGTGGCTGTTGTTAAATTGCACTGTACGTTTTTTACAATTGACGTTTTTAAAGATATAAGCTCATCCCGATAATACAATCATCAAGAGCTTTCATTTGAGTACCCACATGCATTGTTGACATATTTTTCATATATACATATATATAATATATATTTTGAAGATATAAGATCATCCTGATGTTACACTCATCAAGAGCTTTCATTTGAGTACTCACATGCATTTTTGATATATTTTTCATATATACATATATATATAATATATATATATATATATAAATATATGAAAAAATGATGTGGGTACTCAAATGAATGGTCTTCATGAGTGTAACATCAGGATGAGCTTATATCTTTAAAAATGTCAATAATTCATGAGATATAAGGTCATTTCTTAATTATGTACCAAATTTAACCATAAAAACACATCATATGAATACACTGGCCACAAAATTTTATTTATTCTCTTAATAATTAAATATAGATAATAATAATAAAAAAAACAATGGTGGATTAAGTTCGAAAGGCTTTGTCGGTAAATTTACCGGTAAAAAAAGGTAAAGAGTGTTCACGGTCATGAACAAATGTGACAAAGGATTATAATGTGGATATATAAAACAGACATGGGTGCCATATAAAGAGCTGAGTGAGCTAAATAGAAGGCGAAATTTCCAAATGGATGCTGTAAGCTTGAAACGAATTATACAATTTATTTGTGGCCTCTGTGGCTGGGATAAATTATAAAATAACGACGCTTCTCTCTCAACTTTGTGGACATCTGTTCTCAACACAAATTTCTGGACACACATTTTAGAGCGCTTTAAATCCACAAATATGCGACAAAGACCAAAAAATAAATAATCATAATTATTAATATTAAATAGAGTTTCAAGTACGGAAGGTGGAGAGGAAAAGGGAAATAGGAAGAGTGGAGCCGAATAAAGTAATGAAATAAAATAAAAATTGTCAAGACTGAGAGAAGACCCGCTGTCGCAAGTCCGTACTCGGTACACTCGGTAAGATAATGATGTATAAACATGGTACAATTTATTTGTACAACGTCAATGTACAAGTCGTCTTCTGTGGACTCGTCAATTCAACCGTTCAGACAAGTAAATTCAGTGTCCTACCTAATGTATCTATTTATTCTCAATTATGACAATGCTCGTCCTTCTTTTTCCTTTCTTCCTCTTCACAAGGAAGCTCGCTTGAGTTTAGTTTGTTTTGGACTTATTATTATATATGTCCGGTGGTTTTGATTGACGCTTTTTTTCCCGTCGGCTTATGTAAATATACATTATACATATATGTGGATAAACGTTCGTGTTCGAGTTGATGGTGGATTCCAAAATGGGAAATTGTGTTATATATTATTAGGATGTTGGGGGCAACTGAGTAGTCTCTGGTCCTGAAGCTTACGAGCGGATTATGGAAATACGATGAATCGCCGGACGATATTCAAAATGGTATTTTTAAAGTATACCGTATTTTAAGAGGATTTCAAGGATATTTACTTAGCTGTTGGACTGGTTGCCGAAATTTTAGTTTGCCCTGTCATCGGCTACAAAAGATCCTCAACAAAGATCCATCGATTTACATAAACGCGCCTCACTAACATATAACACATACATGTGTTTTGTTAATAGCAGGTACTTTGGATTTACAAACAATCACTACCGTTTTTTATTTTTGACACTTGTACCCTTCAGTTCTTACTTTAAAGTCATTTTTTTTGTTTCAAAAATATTAAAGATAAAAAAAACTCTTAGTTTTACCAATTTAAAAATAACTTACATTAAAAATATTTTTTTTTTTTTTTAAATAATTTTTGAACCAATTAATTTAGCGAAATATCATAAGATACATTTTATTGTAGAGCGCACTGATAGATTAATTTCTTAATATTTACAAAGATTTCTTTGTATTTAAGAAATCATTCCTTAAATACTAAGAAATATTTTTTAAATACTAAGAATTGATATTTAAAAAAATGATTTCTTAAATAAAAAAAAAAATCTTCTTACCCCCATGAAAAAAAAATATATATCAAAATATATTTTAAATATATTACAAATCTATAAAAAAATATATAAAAAATTTGTATAATTAATATATTTTTAATAACTAACTTTTGGCTGATTTTCATATATATTTTACATATATTTTAGATATATTCAAAATATACCTTAAAAGACATAAAAAAAAAACGTAGCTAAAAATATAAAAAAAATATATTTTTAATATATCTAAAATATATTTAAAATATATAAAATATATATGAAAATCGGCCAAAAGTTAGTTATTAAAAATATATTTACTATACATATTTTTTATAGATTTTTAATATATTTTTTTTTCATGGGGGATCATTTTTTAGTATTTAAAAAATATTTCTTAAATACTAAGAAATGATGTTTAAGAAATGATTTTTTAAATACAAAATAAATCTTCTTAAATGCTAAGAAATCCTTTTATCAGTGCGTAAAATTTCCTACAAAAAACATCCGAACATTTTTTTGTATAGCTCATATTAAATTATTTAAAAAAATTCAAAAAAAGTTTCTAAAAAAAATAAAAATAAATATTTTAACACCCAACTAAAACTTTTGATTCTATTTGTTCAAGAAAAATTTTTTAAATCATCCTATTATCTTTTTCAAACACACACAGAGTTCCTCAGAACAAACATACCCGAAAATAAAATACACTCAAGTTGAAACTGTAAAAAAAAGTAGTCGAAGAAAGAGAAAAATATCCAATTCAATATCTATTATTCATTCACGAATTCATCTTATATATCCTTGCAGGATTTGATGCGGCAAATGAAAGTGCAAACATTTGCCCATAGATAGATAGAGATATATATTCGACTCGGGGGACCAAAAACGTGTGCTCGATTCTCGCTAAGTTCAATACTCGCGAGTTCTTAAGTTTAACACACCCCGTTGGAACTTTAAAAAGGGACCCCATCCCACTTATGAATCCGCTGGTGGTGAAACACACGAGGTTAGGTGAGTGAATGTAAAATAAAAATAAATGGAACAGTGTTATAAAAAAGGCCTTGCGAAATGGATATCGGTGAGTGGGCGCCAAATCGAGTTTTGTTTGGTAAAACGCTCGTAAAAGATTCAGCAAAGTGTATATGTACGTGAAACAGCGTACACACCACGCCCACGCTTTGCTATCTTTCAGATCGGCCTTTGATCGAGTCCCCTAGTGGTGTGCAAGGCAAGTGCCTTTATTTCCGTTTTCTCCTGTACTGGTGCTCCTTCTACTTGTACTTGTGTTGAGCCACCGTACACTCTTTTGCTGTTTAACGCCCGCAGATCTACTGTCGACAATTGTGTTGCTCTCGGAACAATGACAAGGTAGGTACACCTAACCGTACATCATGCATCATACATCTCGCACCACTCAGTAAATAGTGCAGTTTTCAAAACAAGTGTCATTATTGTCATTGTCATTACAAAAGAACCTTCCAAGCACACTTTTGCTGCTAAAGACAATCACAAATCTACATACGATGGCATTTGTTCGTCATTTTAAAATGTAACACGTCGATAAAACTACCAACAGCATAATTATTGCTCTTTTTGATTTATTTGATTGATATTACTCGACGGAATTGTTGTTTTCTTTGTTTGGAATAAAAAAATTCTAAATTTTACTGACAAGTTGCACCGGATTATTATGAACCGGAAGGATCTTCATGCCCTGAGACGTTCCCAGGAAGCCGATGATGTCGGGCATCTCGCCGAGTAATAATCCGATTGAGCAGACGAGAACTTAATTAGAAGTTGATCAAGACTCTGCGCGAGTGTGTGGATAGACTATGCACCAACTCAACTTGTTTAACCTTCCTATCCTCGAGAAGGAGTAAAACTGCACAACTATACCCGAGCAAGACTCTAGATTCTAGACTCCTTTGCAGGCACGACTATCATCCCTTCGATCTTCGATCACGGAAAATTAATTCTGGATACTCAAGGAAGAAACTTTCGGGGGTTTACCGTAAGGCCAGTGAATAGCTTTTGTGGCTTCTGTTAACTTGTGATCTCATCGGAAGACTTTCAAGTTATCTCACGTACCTGGAACACAAAAATAACACACAAACATTTTTTTTATTCCATTCTTATATCTTTCGGTTAATATTAAGTTAAATAAACTAATCTAATTATACTTTGGGTTTATTTTTTTTTTCTTTCGTTTCCGTCTACTCTTTAATCAGTATAATTGTTTCAGATGAAAAATTCATTAAATTTGTATTTTTTTAAAAGTTCAATTATAAAAACTGTATTTATAACATTTAATTTTATATAATTTATCAAAATATTCATTCAATGTATAAAAATATTTGGTACAAAAATATTGATGCCGTCTTTTGACTTGAATATTAAAAATTAAATTAAATATTATAGTATGACTAATAAATAAATAATAATAAGTTAGAGTTTAAATCGGGTGAGGGTAGAGGTAGAGAGGGTTGATAATAATCCGAGATTACGGGCGACTCGTTAGAAACTAAATAAAACTCTGGCGAGCGGTGATATCTTGAATGCCGGTGATTCGAAACTGCTAAATCCGATGGTACTCGAGGATAAGGGCTGCATTCTAGTTCCCTTTATTCTTGAGAAGGAATATAAAAATGCGTGAAGGCGCGAGGGCAGACATTAAAGGCGATAAGGAGCACGAGGGGGCTGATCTCTCTGGTGGCGCCCAGTGTCTTTGTCCAAAGATCGGTTCTTTTGCAACGAAGAGGTATTTAGGCCCTTGGATCGGATATAGGATACAGGAGAGGCTTCTCAAGAGAGATACAACCTCGTTATTTCTCGAATGAGGGATTACAACCCCCCAATCTCGATTTATAGTCCCTGAGGATTTGTCCTATGAGGAAAGAGCATGTCAGCGATGGTTTGATCTTCCTGACAAAAATTATACACTTTTATTGACGCTAAGACTCTGATGAAGAATTGAGGATTTGCTATTTGTTCGAGTAACTACTGGATCTTCTTTTTCAGAGAAATAAATAGCTCTGAAGGGAGATGTCACGGTGTTTGAGGGAGGATCTATTATAGACTTGTGACCATTCACTGTGAAATGATCCCCGCGGTGCAGCTGCAATTGTGTAGGTTAGGGAAAAAATGATCCACTGGGCACGTTGAAAATTTTCATGGTGGATTATGGTGATGCTCTTCGGGTCGTCTTGATTTAATGGAAATTCCAAGCGGTAAATTGATGTTGACAATTATCTTGCGTGAAAAAATTCTAGATCATGACATGACGAATTTGTATTTTGATTATTATTATTATTTAAGGCTAAATATGAACAAATCATGCCTTAAAAAGCAATTTTTGGCTTGATATTTCTGTATATAATTTTTTATAAAAGTTAATTTTAAAAAAATCCGACAGGTGGCGCATGGTAGCTACATTTTCTCGCTATAGAAGAGTTAATTTTTTAAGTATTTATTTTTAAGCAAAAAAAATTTTTTTTAATTTGTTTGAAGAGCTTGTATGTAAAAAATATATAATTATAATGATAATAAATTACTTTCTAAATCCTTCTATCAGTGTAGCTTTCAAAAAATATATTGTATTATTATTATTATTATTTAAAAGGTTAGTTAGTTCCAATTATAAAGCAACGACAATGACAATTGTCTGTAGGAAAGAAACCGCGACCTCGAAAGATCTTTAATCAGAAACTCCTCAGCATCAGCAATAAATTTTCTTCATTTAGTTGTCTAGACAATATTATTGTTAGCTGATCACAGCCGTAACGTTTTCCCTCAGAAAATTTATCCCTTTTGACTACTGTCGATTACTTTCTGGGCCCTTGAAAGGATCCCCGCCCCGAGAGATAGAGATAGAGATCCAGGACGTCATTAAAACCCATAGTCATTTTTACTGGGTGAGTTTCTTATTATGAAGGATCAAAGACGAAACACCACAAATTACAGGATAGAAAATAGAAGCTGCTTCTGCGTTTTCTCTGATAACGCTGCCCCCTCTCTTTCTCCTCTACAAGAGCAAAGTTGCGTTAGTTATACAGTGTCTCGTGGCAAGGACAGAGTTATGGTGATACTGCTGGAGAGATATTGCGGAAATATGCGGGAGAGGAATGACAGCAGAAAGAGAGAAAGCTCTGTTGTGGCGTGGTAGTGTGCTTTCTGCTAATCTTAATACTCGGAACCATTCAGCCCCTCTTTCTCCTTCTATCTTCTATCTCCCTCTTTTCATGTAGCTCGCAACTTCCAACTGTGAGCCTCTTGAGCCTCAAGTGTAGGGCATGCGGGTTCCCAACCAACCCGCGGTGGTTTGATCTTCTGTTTTTATCAAAAGTCCCGATCCTTAATAATAAACTCGGGATTGTATTAATTTCTGGTTGTTATTACTCGGAAATTCAATCGCTCTGATAATTATTTGAGACTCAATAAATAACCAGACTAATGGGATACCTGATCCAGACGGATGATCATCCGCTGAACTTCCACAATTATTGGGCAATTTTTGAGTATTTAATATAGATCTAAATAATATGGAAGATGACCGAGACGTTGAGCCGTAGTGGGCTGGCTAATAAGCCGTCTGATACCTGAGCAGCTTGATAATAAATAAAGGTCACTTGATTTGGGATTAAAAGGTTGTCAAAGGACATATAATAATGTATTTCCAGTAAAACGGTTGTGAAAGGTAACAGGATAAAAGCTCACGGGCAATGTGTGTTTAATCCACCCGGAATATAATAAAGTGTCATCCACATCCCGGTACTTAAGGGTTAACCCGATGACAAGCATCATATCTCAAAGCCGGTTTACCGGGCAATAGAATTATACCCAGTAAAATCCAAAACCAGTTCGTCAAGTGCCGTTTGTTTATCTTAACATCTGCCGTCCAGTTAAATAACTATCATAATAATAAGCCATCCAGCTTCCAAGGATAGGAAGGACAAGTACAAGCCAGAAGCTGGAAGTACTCGTGATTCGGCATTCAACCCTTTGCCAACAACAACTCAATAATTTAAAGGGTAAGGGATGGCTACGAAAATGTTTGTCAATATAATCGTGGTCGAAAATAGAGCCTTATTGAGTTCTCGGTGATGAGTTGCTCGCCGGTAGGATGAGAAACGCGAGGAGTACGATGACTACCAGAAGCAGAAGCACTAAAGTGAGCTCTGAAATCCAATTAATTCAGCCGAGCCGTAGACAATACGGGCGCCATCTTGATTCAGAAATCTAATTTACCCGGTCTTTATTTATGATAACGCGCAGTCATTGTGCCAACCCAGTACAAGGGTGTCCTTCGACAAAAGCACCAAGATGACGAGGAGTAGGTAACCCGTCACATTCAGCGCCCAAACCCTTTCGCTTTTGCTTTCTGCTTCAGCTTTACAGCGAACTGATACCGCTTGCTCTTCAGATCTGTCCAGGATTTGTTTCTGCTTCTTGCTTCTGGATCTTTGATCTTCAAACATGTCGCCCCCCCCCTCTCTCCCAAACAACGCTTACGAATGTTTCGCCGGGCCGATATTCCAACGAGGGAATGATGTCGTATTTTGATACTATTCCGAGCGACGATTACCCCGCGATAATCGATGATTGGATCATATTAGCGACAATACCCAGAGTCCTGCGGGCGGCCAGCATGCACTCAGCGTTATTGGCAAGCCAGACAGTTCGCGTGCCTTCCGTGTCTGTGGATCGATACTGTATATTGCTACTACAGCATATCCAGATCGCTATCTCGCTCCCACAATTCATATCCTTTGCACACAGACCACAACACACACACACACACACACACACACTCCTGAAAATGCCGGTACCCGGGAATAATCGGGAAAATATCTTCCTACAATAATTTTATCGATATATATATCCATGTACTGATAGTTGATGGTTCATAGTTTACAGTTTATAGTTCAATAGTTTCACTTTATGACCTACTAAATTAACTCCATTTTCGATGCATAGTTTTAATGTCTTTTAATCATACTTTCATCAGAGTTACTTTTCAATGTCAGATCTGCTGCTGCAGAATAAACATTTGGAGGCAGTAACTCGTGGAAAATTTCATAATTTTGATTGATTGGGTCATGTCAGACCTAGTGTAAGCGTACAAGCGGACATGTCAAGCAGAATTGATGGTTATATCGGGCCTGCTATGACTAATTTTGATGCTAAGGCATATCAAAAATCATATATGGACTTATCAGACTAATTTTGTGGAGATGGACTAATTTTGTCGGTATGGATTAATTTTGTGGATCTGGACTAATTTTGTGGGACTGATTTTGTGGATCTGGACTAATTTTATAGATCTGGACTAATTGAGTGGATATGGACTAATTTTATGGATCTGGACTAATTTTGTAGATCTGAATTAATTTTATGATTCAGACGGCTTTATCAGAATCCATCTTATTGACCCGTTGGAAAAGTGGGCTTTGGGATGCAAAGCGAAACACTGAGTCCTGAGATTAGTCCGCTTTGGAGTCTTTGAGAATCAATTTAAGGCTGGACAGTGAATCACAGGCTAGAATAGGAACTGGAGATGAGTGCTAGCTCGATCAGTAGGGAGTTGAAGATAGACGCAATCACCGGGGCGTGTCCGACAACCGACTGCCCTTGAACTAACAGCTCTATCATTTAAATTCATTTTAATTTGTAAATTCCAATTTTACTAAATATCGAGGACGGAAAGTGGAGTCCTGTCTGTCGAGCGGACAAGTTTATAAAATAACGAGACACTCCTACGATCCCTGGGTCGGTTGTTGGAGTTATAAAGCAAATCACTTGGTAATAATATAAAAGAGAGGATGCAGATTGCCGAGTCATGGGATTGGGCCAAATTCTTTCTTACTCCCGGCCTCCCGTTTTATCGGTTATTATACCGTTAAATCACTCCGCAGCTTCCATACGTCCATTTATCAATACAGGCACATATACGGATGCCTAGCGGAGTCAGTATTTATGTATGGAAAGCCTCCGAGAGATTTACAGACTGCGGATGAAATGCCCCGGGATGTTAGTAACATATATGTTTCGCCTCATGTGGTCTCCGGATCTTCGTCTATCCACAATATCATTTTGAACTAATTAAATTCGAATCTATATGTACACCAAGAGTCAATAATAATAAAAAATTTGGTAGATTGTTGTGATTATTAGTTTTTATTTGAGATTGAAGATCCTAGTACGGAGAGTGTATTTTAAAAAATGATAACGGATGTTATTTGCGTTGATGTCTGGGGCGTGTGTTGCTGTTGTTATTGTGGGATTATTTATTAACGCAAAAAATCTTTGAGTGGATAAAAGAACACCCGGTGAGAATAAAAAAGTTATTGAGAAAAGAGAAGAAGAAGAAGAAGAAAAAGCTGATGTATGGGGACTGTGAAGGTAAACTTGTTGACATCAATAATGTAAGAAAAAGATACTGGAAACTGGCGACGAGCCAAAACCTTCTGAATTTTTAAAACATACTTGTACAGCCACGCACAACCGTTTGACCTGAACTTTCCCTCTAAACTTTGCTTTGCTAACTTTTGTTTATCTAATTGCCGGGTTACATTTTTTATTTAAAACCAAACCTGTGAAAAATTTTCCGTCGTAAAAAATAACTTATTATATTCTCTAAAAATGTGTTTTTTTTTTCATCTTTTATTAAATAAAAAGATGAAATATCTTATTAAATTCAAAAATACGACCAATAAGCTTCTAAAAAAGACAAAAAAAAATTTTTTTTACTTTAAAACTAAATACTTTAGAATTAACTCTCTGATAGTGAGAAAAATTAGCGACCATGCGCCATCTGTTGGATTTTTTCAGAACTAACTTTTAAAAAAATTATCTGTGGGCTTTTGTGACTATATTAATAACCAAATCACATTTTTTATTTAAAACCAAACTTGTGAAAAATTTTCTTCATAAAAAATAACTTATTATTTTCTCTAAAAATGTGTTTTTCTCATATTAAATTAAATAAAAAGCTTGAATACATGATTAAATTAAAAAAATATGACCAATAAGCTTCTAAGAAGGATAAAAAACTATAATTATTACTTTGGAACTAAATACTTTAGAATTAACTCTCTAGTAGTGATAAGATTTAGCGACCATGCGCCACCTGTCGGATTTTTTTAAAACTAACTTTTTAAAAAAATTATTTATGGGCTTTTGTGATTATATTAGACTATTTTTGGTATTGTTAAGTCATTTGTGGGTAATATGGACATGTAAAAAAATTTTTTTTTATCTAATTTGTCATAGTTATTCTTTTAGGAAGTGAATGGTGTCGATGAGAAAGTGTGTATTAGTAAAATAAACAAAAGGCGATATTAAAACAACAGCCTGTGAAAGCAATCGCGTAAGAGGGTACATCTCATCATTCTGTCAGAGGGTTTTCCATAAGAAATTAGAGCTGGTTTCGGCTTACAGAAACACAGCTCAACAAAGCTCCCTTTGTGCTCGTAACGGAAGACAAGAAGATGGGTGTTCTCAAGATTTATAAAAAAAAGTGTAATCTAATAAAATAAGTGAGACTAGAAATGTGAAAACGGATATTTTAGATTGGAATCAAGACTTTTATTTGAATAAGAGAAAATAAGTGAAGCCTTAGAGCTGACCTGTGTAGCTGTCACGAGGCAGATGTCGGGGACACGTGAGTGCCGTTGAATCATAGATCTCGAGATTGAGATTGCAGAGTGGGTGGGAAAGGACAAAAAACCCTCGGACTAAAAAGGAATAGAAGTGAGCAGGGAGCTAGGTTGATTTTGTAGAATCTGCTGCTGACGAGCCCGATTTGTAATTTAGTTACTTCGTTTTAGCCTCCTGCAAACACTAATTTCCCAGCCAGCGGGGTTCATTTTTAGCCTTCACAAGCAATACTGAACGATTCGTCAGTCATTAGGGCAGTTTTTAATTTTTATTTTAATTTCGGATCGATCTGGAGACTACTATTGGTTAAAATTCAGCCTCAAGATAATTTTTGGATCATAAAGCGGGGACAAAATCATTTAGAGTGGGAAACTCGATTAAAAATTACCGAGCACGAGGCGGTTGTGTCTTATACTTGTAAGTACCGAGCTGGAGTGGGTAAAATGGTAAACTTTATTTCTTTGGCGAGTGCGCGGAAAACCGGAAAGCTGCAATTACGTATTTCAACGAGTATAACGTCTTAGTTTAAGAATCCGCGATACAAACTTTAAAATGCCGTTCAGAGTTTTAAAATAATAAAATGCAATTTACTTTTTTTAAAGTTTAATAAGTTAAAGCACTCGCTTTTGTTTTTTAACGACCCCGGGAATTTATTTATTAAAATAGATTTTTAGTTGTGTGTTACGAGAGCCATACTGAGAGTGTCACAATTCCTTGGGCTTTTTTATCTTTGTTTTACTTACAGCTGTCTGCTTTCAACTTCTAATAACTGTTATTATAATATTTTGACTTTTTTATTATTTTAATGCGAAACTCTGCTGGGAAACTTTCTTTTTTTATTTTTTTTAATAATTTATTTTAGCGAAACTACTTAATATTTTTATTCTTCGTTAACATTTTTATCAACTACATACTTCAAACTACAAATTACAATTTTTTCATTTAAAAATATTTATTTTAACTAATTCTTTCCTACGCCTCCAGTTTTACAAATTTTCCAACAAAAAATCCCCTAAATTTTCTAAATTAATTTTTGAATAATTTTTTTCTACCAAAATAATTAATTTTAAAAATTCTTCGCCTAGATTTTTATAAACTACATACTTTAAACTACAATTCATAATTTTTTCATTTAAAAATAATTATTTTAACTAATTTTTTCCTACGCCTCCAGTTTTAAAAATTTTCCGACAAAAAACACTATAAATTCTTCAAATAAATTTTTGAATAATTTTTTTCTAGCAAAATAATTAATTTCAAAAATTCTTCGCCTAGATTTTTATAAACTACATACTCTAAACTACAACTGATAATTTTTTCATTTAAAAATAAAAATATCTCCTCCTAATTGTCTACGCCCCTAGTTAAAACTCCCAAAAAAAATCCGTCTATAATAATTATATTTTACACAAATAGTTCTCATGCAAACCTCATTGGCAATTAAAAGTTTCTAAAAACACAAACAAATAAGCTCGTTAATACCTCAAAAAAAAAAAAAAAAAAAAAAAAAAAAAAAAATGTCTAGCAAGTTTTAATTCAACGCGATAATAATTTTTTTTAGTTACACCGTTTTTGTCCCAGCATTGAGGACTTAACTGTACACGCTGCACGTTGATAGGGCATCAGAATGGAGAACTGGGAACTCACAAAGCCTGGATAAAAAAAACACAGATCTACAGTAGTAGTATCTGACAAAAGGGACAAGAGTGCAGTAAGTACTGTGCAAGAGTTAGGGAAAATTTGGAGAAAGCCCGAGTGAGGGACAGCAATAGAAAGAGAGAGAGAGAAAGAAAGAGAGCCGAGGGTATGCGAGGACAAGTGGCTCACTCGTATCGGGTGCGATCTCAAATGAAAACAAAGGGTCCATTCGACTCCTATCCGACATCCATACCTTAAACATAACAATATAACGCGAGTGTCCTCGTCAAACATCCACCAGGCGGCATATGGTCGCATGAAACAAATACAGTTGGCATGCCTGGCCATGGGCTTGGTTTGGTTTTGAAACTTCAAACCTTTCTGCACACCAAACATCGGAGTGATTTCATGTGTCGGGAATAACCCGTTGGGTTGTGTGTGTTACTGGGGGAAGTAGAACGGAGGGGGCTACACCTTATGGCGCGATTTCTAAATCATATTGAATTTCTCTCCGTTTCTACTGCATGCTCACGGAATATTCCACGCGTTATTGTTATTTGAGGACACGCGTTTGAATTAATCCCTCGGAATCGCAAACAATAATCCAGATACCACTCGGTATCTCGGTACCACTCGCTCGCACCTCGTCCGAAACACTCTACTCTGAGCGATCAAGACTCAAACAATAATATAATGCAACATGCCCAGGCGCAATTTGTTTGCTCGGACGAGGGATACGCGAATATCAATCCGCGGGCTATTGTTTTTATTTTCTTTTCTTTTCTTTTTTGAAGCTTATCTCGGACGCCAGGTTTTGAGCAATTTTTTTTTTTTAATAAATATTCTGGGGTATGATAAAAAAATTTATTTTAAAGAGAAAAAGTTTTGGAGAACTTAATAATTTTTAATCGAAAAAATTTAATTAAGATTAATTTTATTTTTTCTTGATTTAAAATAATTTTGTTATTTAAATTAAATTAATTTTTTTTATAAGTAAAAAAATTTTTAAATTGAAAAATTGTTCTTTTCTTTAAGTAAATTTTATTTTTTAATAAACATTAAAATATTTAATTATTAAATATTAATAATTAATTTTTAAAAATGTTTTTTTTTTTTTTTTTTAAATTAAATTAAATTAATTTTTTTTAAGTAAAAAAATTTTTAAATTGAAAAATTGTTCTTATTTTAAAATAAATTTTATTTTTTCTTTATTTAAAATAATTTAATTTTTTATAATAATTTTTTTTTTAATTAAATTAATTTTTTTTAAGTAAAAAAATTTTTAAATTAAAAAATAGTTCTTTTTTATTAAATAAATTTTATTTTTTAATAAATTTATTTGAAATTCTTTTCGATATAATCGATTATTTGTAAATTTATCGTATAAAAATAAAAAGTACACAGAGAAGCATTTAGCGAAATGTTATCTTGTGATTTGATTGCCGATCAGATATTTATAAAATCAAAACATCGAATCCGATGGAATTTAATTGAACGAGTGCCAGATTGAGATATCACGGGGGTGAAAAAATAAAAATTCCGTGGGCTAACGAGCAGCATTTTTTCTGTCACTTTTGCTTGTTAAATAATAACAACAACAAACATATTATTATTACTATATATTGGAATTTTATCATATTTATAGCTCGAGATTGACGGAAGATTTTTTTTTTATCGTAAATAGATTTTAGGCAGAAAAATCAGTGGCACGTCAGTTTGTTTTAGCGTCGGGGAGTCGAACAGAAAAGCAGAGAAATATAAGCCAGAGAGAGAAAAGATTATTGGGGTGAGTGGAAGCAATTTTACGGACAGCGAAGCTTCTCCTGGTACGTCGAGGGTGGTAAAAGGTTGTGCGACTGTACACAACGCACTTAGTCCCTCGGTTCTTTTTCCTCCCAGCTACCCACATGCGGGAAAACACTTGCGCGTCCCTTTCACTCTCCCAGTAACTCGATAAAAAAATATTTGTCGCATTTTATAAAATTCACGGGATGCTATTTTGAAAAATTTTAAATTGCGCTCGTAAAAACACACGCGGGGACAATTCTGTAAATAATTAGCAGAATGCCGGGAACAAAAGCGCATTGTATTAAAAAGTGGAAAGGTCGAGCCTGCATAGCACATGTGGAGTAATATAACAAATATTGGGCTCGGGTTCGAGAGTATTTAATTTCCGTTTGTCTGTACTGATGTAATAGCTACAAAAAGAACTCGGGTAATTGATACAAATAATGAATGTCATTGTTTGTGATTAATGGTTTTTCAACCACTTTAATTATATAAGTACCAACGCATTGATACTATTTCGATAATTGCGCCCGTTGAATTCGCACTCCACTTCACATTCTGTCATTATTACACTGCAAACTCGTTCAATAATAAACATACTCAATTGATCACCGGCAATTGTACTCACGATCAATTACTTTTTAAACAATCTGTTTATCCTTTCAAAGGACCAAAATATTGTGGTTTTTTTTAATTTAAATATTATTTTTATTTTAAGAATTTTTAATTATTTTTTATTAATATAAAAAATTATTGAATTTTAAAATTCTTCTAGTAATGACTTTTGTTAAATTGTACTGTACTTTCTTAAATATTGATGTTGTTAAGGATATAAGCTCATCTCGATGTTACACTCATCAAGAGCTTTCATTTGAGTACCCACATGCATTTTCATATATTTTTCATATATACATATATATAATATATATAAATATATAAAAAATTGATGTAGGTACTCAAATGAAAGGTCTCGATGAGTGTAACATCATGATGAGTTTATATCTTTAAAAATATCAATAGTTCATAAAATGCAAGGTGATTTCTTAATTATTGACATTTTTAAAGATATAAGCTCATCATGATGTTGCACTCATCAAAACCTTTCATTTGAATACCCACATCAATTTTTCATATATT